>WWPM01023390.1:0-15753 GCA_023279145.1 Glomeris maerens
GCAGTGTTCGCAACGGGAAATACACTTTCTCAAATTGCATTCTGCTATCGAAAGTAAGGATGGCTAAAAGTGTCAAAACGAGCCTGCACTCGGAAGTGGCACAACAGTCGAATGCGCCTCTGTAATCTTGCAACACTGAAGAAAAAGTCAGTGTTGCTGATGCTGATGCTGCCACAAAATTCACAGATCGTCTCGATTGCCTGCAGCAAAGCAATGTGACGCATGCATCACCACCTCCAAACGGATTTAAGACGATGCCAGAGTGAATACAGTGGTCGATCTTCAACGAGAATACAAAAGCAAATAAGATCATGGAAAACTGGGGCGCATGCGCGCCAAGCATGCATATGCAGTTTCCCATGAAATACATTCTGGTAAGTATCTTGGAGATACTCATATGCAAATATATAGTACCTTTACATACTCATTCCCAGGAGGGATTCTGGACACGAATAATCTGCCACCTCGTCCTTCAATATATGCAATATCAGATATTGTATCGCTTGACAAAATTGCTTAATCTGAACGCAATTAATAAGTCAAATTCCATTTGCTTCGGCTCTTCATCCTATCTGACGCAAACAACTATGAGCGCACCATGGTTTATCATGAAAACTTAATTTCAATTAAAACTATGCAGCGCCAACATCACGGTGAATGACCAATGATCTTTTATTTAAATTGACATTCAAATTCGCATCCATGCACGCAAATCAGCAAAAAAGCTGACATTGAATGCAAATTAAATATTAAAGAAATCACTCAGAATAAAATAGAGATATTGAATCCAGCAAATTTCAGGAGAATTGATAGGCATTTCCTTATTGACTTTTAATTTTTTGCAGCCTCAATGTTAATTTGTCTTCTCCGATAGAATTCGAATTCACATATCTACTATATAAACAGGAATTCTCCTAAAAATGTTAGGTCTCATTTATGGGCAATATACCATCAGTCGTTCAGAACAGGTGATCTTATGAATGAAAGTATGTATACATCTAACGAACTACAGATGCGTTTACAGAAGTGTAAATTTGCCATTTCCGCCTCAGACTAAGAAAGCCTGACACAGCGAAGATATATATGAGATGAGGGCAAGGAAGATCCACAGCGTTAACTGCTGCAAGGAGGGATGGGGAATATAAAATGTGGATGAAATTGGGTTGAGGAAATGTCCCCCTGCAATGTCTGATCTTGTATGCAGTTTTTAGATTTTTGGCAGCATAATTTTTATTTACAATAAGCGAGCAATAGACGAAGGTTTCCCCTCTGGCATTGTCCTAGCCACCCTTCTGGCCGATTTAAAATTCACACATACTTCAGTGCATCGAGCGCAAACGCAGGGAGATTACTTATTACACTACTCTCACGGGAAATCAAGACTAATATTTGGCTATCTGCTCGCCTTGGGACAACAGAGTTTCATGGTGACGGCTGGCAGAAGGGTGGTAGGCTTCCATATACCAGGGATGGCTCTCCGAACAAGACCAAGATCAAACTTGACTCCTGAAAACTTGCAGTAATCCATAGACGGAACCATGGGGGAACACGGGACATTCACCACCCATGTGATCCATACGTAGCCTCAATTTTGGAACCTACATAAAATGTCAGCATCTTTAGAGCCTTCAAATCCCGCACCTTCTCAGAAGCAGAAGCAGTATAGGCCTACTAGGAAGCAAGATCTTGGCAAATTCAGAAAAAAAGATAAACAGAAGAGGGAAAAGGTACACGCATATAACGGAATCATCGGGTTCGATGTCTTTCAGGAACTGCTCGTGAGATTATATAGATCGAGACTGAAATTTAATAACCCAGCTGCTGAATCTATATTACAGTACACGTTCAGGCAATTGATTTTTCAGGAGGATGTTTTTTCCCCGCTTTCTTTAGTGATTACATATTGCGATTATGCTTTGGAAGCTAGAGAACTTTCATCTTTCTTTTTTTCGATGCATTTGAGCAAAGGAAAAAATTAGGCAAGCATGTCATTGAATAGATAGACATACTTGGTAGAAGAGCAATACTTTTATCTTACTTGCAAGGACAGACACGTGCCTGCTTTATCAAAAAGCAAGATGGCGCCCATTTTCCAAAACCATTCATTAATTCGAAAGGAATACCAAATTCATGTTCCTGGTATACATACGTATATAGGAAGACGCTTCATGCCAAGTATCTACACAAAGAGGAAAATAGAAGAAAGATTTATCAAAGTGCATGGAGTGAACTGGCAATTATAAAGACTCGGTAATTTTTAACTTACTACTATATCTACCACGAAACTCGGATCTAGTTTTCTAAGAGATAAAAGAACACAAATACAAGACATTAAAATATTACATATGCACAAAAAGAGAAATCTATTGAGACTATAGTTCAATCAAATAACGATGAAAAGTTACTAGATATAATCACTGCGTCCGCTTACCAGAATACAAATTCTTATGTTTGTGCAGATACATTATTGTATCCACTTCACATAAATACGTTAACAAAAATAACATACACATATTATGAGAATTAAGTACGGCAGAAGCAGCAATTAAATTGATTCGTTGCCAAAGGATAATTTATATTGTATTCGTTCAATTTCACAAAATTACACAGGGGTAGTACAATTAGATAGAAAAACACCCATTGGGAGTTGTGTGCACTGCCTAATTAATACCCGACGTATCATTTGTCCAAGCGCAACACATGTATCGATTACCTTAAATAGAATGCACCTGCTTTGCACTACAGGGATATAATGGCAAAGTATGTGCTGATTCAGCAAGAATTCATATACAAATGTAAATCACTGCAGTACATTAATTAATTCGAACAGAGATGAGAGCAGAGGTGAAGGGCCATGCATACGAGGCATCTATGATCTCTTGAGAAAATTCCCTAGCAAACCTGCTTACTCCTCAGCCCAAGGAGCTCTGTCATTCCCAATCGAGAAATACTCTGCATCATAATATCGCTGAAAGTGACAACTCGTCAGCTAAATAAAGTCTGCTTCTGAATATGCATTTAGGTGCAATATACATACATTGAGTTTGCCAAGAATAACTATAAATTTATGAAAATCTTTAACATTTTCTACCAGCTGATGTTAGTTTCAAGAATTCTTTGTCAACTTTGACAGCAATTTTGCTCACCTTTCATGAAAGCAACGCAGTAGTGTCCAAGCCAACAAGTTCGGATTGCAAAGTTACCAGTTCAAAAACAATGGAAATGCAAATACAGTTAGTTCTCAATCAAGATGCAATGATCTTTGCATGGATCCGATTTGTATCGAGGATTTTGATATACCCTTCCTATACTGAATGTGATCCACAGAGAATAATATAAGAAACAATGCAAGGTGACCTAGCATCGCCAAAGATATGCATCTGCAGAAGCTCTAAAAGCAGTGCATGCATGTACATAGCAAGCTAAGATACCTAGCTGACATCTTCGTATACGGGGCTGGTTCATGTTGAATTCATGCCAACTGATACCACATTAAATTTGAATGTTGTATCAACATATACAAGAATCTAAATGCTAAAGGTTCTTCAACCCAAGGGCACAAAAGATATACAGTGCACAAAAATCTGTAGTCATTCCCAAATCTCCTAACCATTTTGTTGTTGCTGTTGTTTCATATTTGCTACACGATATTCTGTTTCTTTATAATAAGCTCAGGCATTTAATTTCATAATAATTAACAAGAGTTGTTGGTCAATATGCATACCAGTTTATAAAGTAACTATAAGATAACATAGCTAATACAGTTTTCTCGCATTTACTACTTATATGCGTAACCTAATAAAATTTAATTTATGTTTGGAATAAACAGCTGGAATATAGCCACAGCCTTTACAACAATTTAATTCAGTGCATCGAAAAAAATAATTCTCAAACATTTGTTTTGTAGTAGTACGTAATTAGGTTTGCTCACAGTCAACAATTGCTGAATTATGTTCACATTTTATTTCAAAGGCGTTTGTATTTTGAAATTAAATGCACTAATAAATTATGACAAGTGTGGTATCTCAGCTGAATCTGGATATCGTGTAAGATTAATCGTTTATATCTACTGCTTAGCAGCTTTAAGTTTGCTCTACGAAGTACATTCGCTATACATTACGTTTCCATTTTAGAAAAGTCTTTACAGCAGGAGGTTTTGACGGCTTTTCGCCTGTGGTCAACTTCAGCTGAATCAAATGTGCCAGCAACTCGAAGCTAACAGGTTAGAGAGTTTGATGTGAAGAATTGCAGTGAACAGCCAACTAAGGGTCTCCTTCCACCACACATGTTTAAAAAAACGTTGGGAAAATCTCAATTTTTCACTAGATACTATAGCGAGGGACCATTATCTGTGAAGATTGCGCAGTCTCTCTGCATGTGCAGTATACTGCTACGAAACAAGAAACTATCAATACTGAAATCGACGTTTAAAAGTTTTGCAATTCAAATTCCTCTTCGATTTTTCACAGCACATACTTTCAGTGAATCAAGGAGTAAATGTGTTGGTAAGAGGTTCGAAGAAGAGATGGCGCTCGCTTTTCTCAAAATATATACCGAATCATTTCATCCAGACAGAGCTCTGGTGCCATATAATTTGAGAGAAATGCGGCATTTAGGGGACAAAACATACTGGATGCAATCTGGAAGCAGGTATTTTGAATAGTCTCATCAAAGGACATTGATTGCACAACGAAAAACACTGAATGAGCCATGGCTTCGGATATTCTATCTATCACCCATTCACCAGAATGCTAGCAGAAGCTGAGCAACAAAGTGATCAAAGATCATTAACTAAAAATAGAGTACATGATTTTTAATGTACTTCATAAGTAGTTTTGAAAAGTAAAGCCATAGTAAAGAATGTAAATAGCTACAAAACTACATTTAACGATGTGTGCCAATTTGTTCCATTAGATGGCGTATCTCTCGCCCCACATTAAATATTCTGTTTTATACCAAATATACAATTAAATATGAAATGCAATTAATTACACAGAATATACACTGATCGAAGATATAATAAAGTTTGAGTTTCCGTGGACATATTATCTATAAGTGCTTTTCTTTTAAATGAATCTGGATTGTAGATCATTTATTTTGATGAAGTGAAATGAGGTTTTAATTTTCATTCAACTGTGTTTGCACACGATCTATAAAAATAATAGTTGGGGGAAGAATTAATGCAGACCTGTTTTACATTGATAGACGT
Organism: Glomeris maerens; assembly: GCA_023279145.1. Lineage (NCBI taxonomy): Eukaryota > Metazoa > Arthropoda > Diplopoda > Glomerida > Glomeridae > Glomeris > Glomeris maerens. The sequence goes on from WWPM01023390.1 coordinate 5,210, forward strand.
CATGCCATAAATATGTCGACATACTTGTTAAAAGATTATTTAAACACGAAAATTTCCTAGTGAAATAACGCAGAATACACATACAGCATACCACATATAGTATTATACCTCCATAAATGATTGCAGGAAAGATAAGTAAATGGTGTATGAAACCTGTAACTTTAACAATTTAAATGTAAACAATTGCATTATTTTCAAAATACCAAAACTACTGTAATATCAATTGCAACGCAAGTTCAATACTCATTTCTCGAATCATTTTCTTAACTTTTTATCAGATTTGGTAAACTTTGACATCACCATTGAAGAAATCTATATGTTGTTATGACGCTTACAATCTTGAACTAAAAAGTGACCACTGTAATATGAAGATTATAGCTTTATTTGCACGTGCCTTATAAAATTTTGCAAAGGTTAGGTCAGTTTAATTTCCAATACTAATCATTTTCTAAAACTGTAATTATATTGACAAATAAAAACTTGCATTTTTAAAAGATCCAGGACAATTTTAATAGCAAAAGATATTACATAGTACTTACAAAATTTTTAATATTAATGCTTTAATAATCTGTATAGGCCGCGTCCGGCTGTTTCAAGAAAGTGAAAACCAAGTTTAACTGGCACCATAAAAATAATAAAATGCCATAGGAGCGGAAAATAATGTACACGACAAATGTAGCACCAGTAGGCGAATGTATTGAACGATAACACAGATCATGCATTATTTACAACACGCAAAGTGCGCGTGCGCATGCTTCGGAATACGAGTGGCAAATAAAATGTAGCCCATGAAACTGCATGTCTTTCATTAGTGGTACATTGCATTACAATGTCGGCAAGAAGAACTTGAAAGGATGCCCCTTGCCATACATTTATCGAACGTCACAGTAAACGCACGCAACTCTGAAATAATAAGGATTGTACTGCATTTAATGAGATATTTGACGGGATCATTAATATCTTATGTCACCCCACCAAGACAGGTCAGCAGACTCAAATTTCTGATAAGGTAAAATGTGAGTTTCAGGTGCACAAGGAAATAGAGGGTCACATAAATTAAACACTTATTAGCTTGCACAATTGCTTTACACAGCGATAAAAAATGTAAAAAATAACTTTTGAAATGAAAAGAGTTGAAATTAATCAATGAACAATATAAAATGAATTTAAGAGTTCGTAATTACCTCAATTTTCCGAACTTTGACTTGATAATCTGAATTTGAACATTGATTTTAAGGGTCACATGACATTGAAACCTTGGCACAAGACATTGGGAAGTATAATGTTTGCTGTATGCCTATGTAATTTTACGGTTTGTAAGAATGTCACTGAAATCCACTGAAGTTTCCATGTTGCAAGCAAGCTGTAAAAAGTATTGTAGTAAACTGGAACTTTTGACAAAGAAATGTATGAAATGCGATTCACATTCATATAAGCAATATTAAGTTATGCAGTTTATGTATAGAAACTGTGTCCACAAAATAAGTTTTGGCAAGAAGAATATGCAATATAGAAGGCAAACATAATACTTGTGCCTGGATCACTTCAATGGTGGGCGTATCAATGGCATGCATGTGTGACATGCATTTATTTTCATGGATGAGGATGAATGGGATATGAAATGCGGCAATAGCCTTCTCCCACGCCTATGCATTGGCATTGCACCTAAAAAGTTACACGTGTATGAAAGTAGGCTATAAAAGAGAATTTGCCCAAGATTTGATTGCCCCAACCCGTCACCTTCGGATGCGGGAGATGTTCAAGCATATATAGGCTACAGAGTGAGATGTGATGTCCAGATTTCACTTTTATCCTGGAACCAGTTTTATGACTACAATCAATAATTTTGACGTTTTTATGGACGTCCACCAAAGTCACGAATCGTAAAAGTACCACTGAGCTGGCATTTGCAGCAAAAAATATCTAGGTACGCCAGCAAACTGAATTTCAGTCTCTTACACATTGTCAACTAAACATTTAGCACGTTATAATGTGGCTGCAATTTATCACCAATAATCACCTTGACAAAGCCACAAATCCTGCACATACACGAAACACTAAACTATGTCTAAACGACATTAACCGATCTTGATACCAACTCAAATCAAATGTATTTCATTCGGGTTCTGTCAGATTTGTCATCATCTCAGTGCAGTGATAGGTACAAAACATGCGATTTAGCATTTAGTAATGTGACACACAATTTATTACGTACACAATATGTCTTAAGCACGTAATCACCAGTTTAATAAAGCTATTAATTGTCATGAAAAAAGGTCAAAATGTCCTACCATTGCAAATAGAAATTGGCAAAATGCCCTATAATCTACAATTTAATTCAATTTCACTGGTTATGGGTTCAAGTAACATCTTAAACTATAAGATCAATGAAATTATTGAAATCTATTGCCACGGACTGGCTCCTTCTGACGCCCTGCAATTTAACATTGACTAAATAAAATCAAATACTACTATATAATAATGAGACAACGATGGTTTTAATCAAAGCCTTTCTGTCATAATTTAGCAAACTACTAATAAACGAAAATGTTATTTTGTTATCTCTAAATGAGAAAACAAGAATTCACTACAGATATTGATATGCTATATGCATCAAATCCGCAATTTTCATGACTCGCATGAATTTCACTCTGTAAAGAATACATGCGTCATTATGTACAGCATGACTTGATGCGATTTTTAGTAGTAAAAATATGAAAACACGGTATCAATATGTATTGGTACTTTACTGGAGCACGTGACGAGAAATCGAAATCGCTTCTGACAGCTAACAGTAAAAATCATATCTCCTGAGAATGCTGCAACCGAGGCTAGGTTCTTGAAGAATTTAAATATCCCCCAGAATACCGCCAGTAAAGAAAACTTATCCCTGCACTATTCATAGTTTCAATGGCTTTCAGGAAGGATTTTTCTCAAGTTATTCAGAATAAATTCTAACTCGTATACCTTTTTACTGCATACTTTATGAAATTTCAAGCTGAATAGCAGCTTAATGTTGTCAGTGTTCAAAAGTCATTAAAATCTTAATGTCGTACCCGTAAATTCTATTCTTTATTGCTCATAACTACTCACTCATGCATGTGGGTGTGTGTGTGTGTGTGAATATTATGATTACTATTGCGTTATGAATATTCGCTTATCAAAAATTGCAAACGCAAATTAACAGCGAAGTAATAACGATATTTCACTAGTATATCCATATAGCAATTTTCTAATTTAAATGTTAACGACTTTCACAAGCAATGAAGCATGTAAAGGGTTTCGGTTGTTAACATCAAGACATAAGACATGCCATTTTATGTTCAAAATATGGCTGGGAATATAGCTGGGCATCTTGCGCCACTAAAATACATCATGAATGTTTTACACACAAAAAAGTTATTACTAGAAAATAACGAAAATTGAAAATTAATCTCGCCGATTACGCAAAGAAAATATATTTCATTTTGGTCATTTATTACTACGAGTACAATATAGAACATTCATACTTTAGATCAAGTGAATTAAATGTACATTTAAAAGTCAAAAGCCATATTGTATGTTTATTTCTAATACGTTATTTTTCCAGAAAAACCCAAAGGTTGAAACAAGTTTTATAGAACTTACAGCAGGAACACAAGGAAATGCTGTAAAAGAGATGTTTGCAGGAACAGAGAAACAACAGTTTGTAGCAATTACAGCGTCAACTAGGTCAAAGTTCAGTTCATTAATCACCCGGTTTCAACTTTAAAACTGGAACCTACTTGTAATTAACCGGTTTTCCAAGTTAACTGAGGTCGTGTTTTACGCGATGACGTGTACTTCGATAAATTGTTTATTTGTAATTAAGAAAATAAAGATTTTAGTACCTTTGAAATGCATGTTTGCTTGTCGAATACCATATCCCTTTCTAAATAACTTATTAAATTATTTTGCATTAACAGTTATCACCATAATGCAATTTCTCGTCGCCCTAATAGCTTAATTGTGTTTGCTTTAATTTCAAATAATGACAAAATTACAATACGCACGGGATGGCGGAAAGTGCTGACCTACAATAATAGACTTCGAAAGCAATATTTAGGCGGAGACCAATCAACAATAACAGTGTATGAAGCAATCCAGTTAGTGTCTGTATTTTTTAAATTTTATGCTTGCAGTTCCTTTGAAAATAAATGCCATTATAATTCCCAATTGATGTTGAAAACTGTAAAGAGAACGCTCAAGTAATTGGACAAGCGTTGAAGTGCGCAAAAAGGAGTACTCCACATGCTGGGTGCTACCTTCCCTAATGCTGCACACAGCCCCCTTATTATACCAAAATTGTTACAATGGCCCTTTGTCTGAAAGTCAATTATTTACTTCCCGCTGTGCAGTTTGTTTATTGTTACTCTGAGCGTTTCCAAGGCGGCATTATTATTGCCTATCCAAAAGCGAACTGAGGTCAATACTTAGAAACAAAAATAAATAGTGATCAACATTCAGCGAAATATTACTTTTTTACATGCAAAAAATTCATATTATCAGGGTATAAATTTACATATTTCAGAGAACATTATTTTACATAAAGTACACAATTGACCAACAAATTCGTTAACATTTGGCCTCCTATGAAATCCAACAATTTGCTATGCGCAGAATAAGCTTTAGCAGTCAATCCTAATGATTCTTAAGATGAATAACTCCGAAACAAGTTTAACAAAATATTAATTATCATTACAAATGCATATGTGTATGTATGCAACATTGTCTTTGAGCCCGAACCATGGAACTATAGTAGTAGGGTCCATCTACTAAAGCCATTCACTTGAATTCGAGTAAGGATTCCGATTTCAGCAAATGTTGCAATGATACCATGTTTCAAGCCAAACAAATTGCCGATTTCATAAAGTTTCAATTACGTACTAAGCTTTAAGCTGCCAACTGAATTACAACAATCCTAGCATGTGCATGAACTTAGAAAAGATATTCCATTTAAAAATCAGAGAATGTCCTTAGTAAATCTACAAAAAATAAATGTTGGTCTCATAAATAAGGGAGAACAAGATCCATGAATTGGAATTCCTCTAGTGAGAGCAGTATACAAAAAACTCATTTTCGTTGGAATGCCATTTAGAAACCTACTACTTGCTTTTTTGCGGCCTAGATTCGTGGATAAATTATGTAGAAGTACTGACTGCACAATATGCAAGTTTTTACTGAATAAAAATTGTAATTAGCAAGAAATTCACTCGGTTAATAATAACTGATAATCAGCATAGCGTAATTTAGCATTAAGATAGTATAAGTATTGCATTACATCTCTTCCATTTTAGCTACTTGTGGAAAATGATCGCTCAAGAAAACTAGAAATTGATCTAGAGCCCAAAACATTTCCTATGATTTTGACAGTGATAAGTTATGCATGCCATGTAAACAAACTATGCCGAGGAAAATATAACTTGGTAAGCAACTTGAATGGTGACCATCTATCATGTTTACAAGTATAAACTGTATACATACTGTGTATATACAGTATTAAATTCCGACTATGCGGATGCAAGTTTGCTTACTCGTGCACATCCAAATGCGTAACTTGTTGCAAATGTCTCTGCACATGGCGATGCAAAGGAAGAAAAGAGAAAGAGACAGAGATCAAATAAAGATATCAAGTGAGGCGATAAAAATAAGCATAATTCAATTCGGATTATCTGGAATCAAGTTGCTCGTCCTATTTACATGTTTTCAGCTAACACAAGCGGAATTAACGCCTATATGAGCAATTTGCATTAGCTGCCAACAACAACCAGGCAATATGACAATAATGACATTTCCTTTAGTTAAAAGTGTGACTTTTTTCCTTAAACATGACCTACTTGGGAGGATGATAACAATCATGCATTTCTATGAGAACGACCCAATTACCATTAAGAACCCATTGAGAGCGAGTCGTCAAACATTTTCATCACTGTGTGCATAATTTATTAGGCACATTCAGTGCTCAGCCAAGCAAACTGAAGACAAAAGACGAGTAAAGTAGCTAGTTTCTAACGCCTTTGGCCGATAATTCCTCCATTTTTCCTCGGATCTTGCTCTTGCTCCTGCTCCTACTCCTACTCCTCCCCACTTGCCTATTCCTCCCTACTGCACATCATCATCGTCGACGGATGTTATCTTGCCAGTGCCAATTCCAAACATTTGAGGCCTTACGAAAATCTGTTGTCGAGTTTTAACAAGTTTCAAGAATAGCCGCCAGCTAAATGGATATCAGGCGAAAGACCAAGATGACGATGACAAGAACGACAACCCGGTTCCTTCTTCTCCTTCCGGCTGAGTTTGTCAGAGTTTTGAGTCAGTGTGACCAGCATTAGATACGCGCAAGCGCAGCTCCAATCAAGACAATCCACTGCACCCCAAATCTTGCACACAACCTTAGAGACACTTTGCCCCAGGTCCTCCACCCCTTTCTATATGTTATATAACAACCCAAGCCGAGTGGACGTTCGTTCCGATTATCTAGCAGCGATAAAAGGATCCTATTATTTGGAAGCTCGTGCTGAAAACTTTGACAAAGGACATGCATCGCGCATTTGTGCCTCTTTTATTATTACATTCACCTATTTTGTTATATTTTCTAACATTCTAATTAGTTGCAGAAACGATGCAAAACTACCGCATTAACATAATCTGTCATTAAATTTGTATTTATAAAAATGCAATAACACATCGCATGACATTTGAAATCTGAGCAAAACGTCTTCTTGAACACCCTAAAGATCAAATGTGAGTTGACGCAGTATTGAGTTACCTTGCATATCATCTGCAACACACGAAAGAAATGGCATTAATTGGCACTAAGGTTTGACTATGTTGGCAGCTAATAATATAGTGACCTATATATTCGTTGAGTTCAAAAGCCTATTAATAATCGCCATAATATCGCTCTTGGTGACACTTGTGCTGAAACATATTCTATGTCCATCATTTCCAGCTTACTAGCTGTATAAAGTGTCATTTGACACATCATGTCTCATCCATAAATAAATTAACACTTCTGCTATATCTGCCATATAAGTAAGAACATGCTGGAAACAGGAGTGGAAATTAATTCCGCCTATTTGTTATGTGGCTTACAAGCACTTACACGGAATCATGCAACAGATCTCAAGTTCTTTTAGCTAGGGATAGGCCTATAGCTGTTAAATAGACCACTGAGGAGATCTGTCAAAGACATGCCATGCACTACTTTTCTGCACACATGTTTGAGCAACAAACGCAAAGTGTAGCAAAGAGCAGCAAAGAGTACAGTAGTGAGAGAAAACTCGATAATCCATCACCGGTCCATTTGTCAAGAAAACTGCAAGCGCACTTTTCTTTCAACAAAAGAAATTGAAGATTAGATCAGATCGGAACGAGCCGCGCGTTGTCACGTACATATCTCGGAACAGAAAATGGTGTGGTCACCCGTAAAATAGATTTCACGTACAGAACTTTGGCGAATTCCCCCGGCTGCATGCGAAGACGTCACTCCCAATCTCAAAAAGGTAATATAATGGCGACCAATTGAAGATCGAAACGGTAAAAAAATATTCCGATACATATCAGTGTGATGAGAAGGTACTTTCATGCACAAGCACCAGATTCCAATTACTACAAAAGTGTTGATATAAAAAATACATCTTGAATAAATTTCACGACAGACTTCATCCAATGAGATGAATGAAATTGGAGATTCATAATATTAAATATTTCTATTGAATGAATGAATCTGCATGATAGGAAAAATTTGCCACGAAGGTAAGTTGATGAGCACCCTACCAGAAATACGTTTCGTTTGATAATGCGAATGACTAAAGGAGCATGAATAAGAAATCAATAATCACACAATAAATCGCAATAGTGCACATACATAAACTGGATTGCTTGAGAGTGATCTGAACTGAATTTTTTACTGAAATATTTTATTTTTTGTATATACAGTACCTATATAGTATGATCTAATGCTAAAGGAATTTCTGAAATCGCAAAGACAATTATGCACAACAATTCTACTTTCAGCTATAAATTTTTCCTCATTTCAATTGAATATATGATAAACTTAATACCATAAATTTTCAGCCATTTACGCTAGTGTGCAGTAAAATTACATTGCACATGTTTCAATCGATCCAAGTCCAACAACCTCCGCATGACAGCACTCTCTCTGCTGCGAGTTTCCATGTGGGGGACGAACATAGGGGACTGGTCATAAATTACGTAAGTACACAAAATTCCGATACTGTAATATTCACGTCATATCACTTTTTTAATGAAATATTACATGCAATTTCATTTAAAATGGATTATTTTTTATTTACAGAAATATGACATAATTAATAGTGCATTTCTGTAATTTCTATGATATCTTGAAAGCTACGCAAATGTTTTAAATCATTTTAGTTAAGTTTACAATTTGACAGAATTTATTTCGCCGAAAAATATATTTTAAAAAACCCCCTGGCATGCATCATTCTAGATCAAGCATGTAAAAATTAATAAATGAAGTGAAGTAAGGGTAAGAAAATGGCCAACAATTTCCAACAGCTATGATGAAAACTTAAAATTACAAATCGTATTGGAGCTAGCAACAAAGAATTAAATTTCCCAGATAACCAAAAGCAGTTAGAATTCAATAACTGAAATTCCACTTAAGACAAAACAACTGAAATGAATTTGTTGACAGCTTTCACGTGTATGTACACACACTGATTTGATGTTATTTATTGATGCTCCCAAGGTAGTAACAGCAAGAGTTGGAGAAATGACACGGAAAAAAAAACCGTTTCTAATATTTCACTATGAAAATATGTGCACTAAATAGGGGATTAGGCGAGCTTCAGTGAGCTGAGATTTGGCTCGCATCAATAGATGGTAGTCGATCATCACTGAATCCAACCATCTCCTCTTTGCATCATCAAGTTTTTGGCACGCAGCCTTCGCTAATCAACAATTTCATCATCTTCACCGCCCATTTCACTCTTCTCCCAAACCACCGAGCCAAACCCCTACCCAAACTCAATATAACGCTTGCACATAAATGTATCAAATACGTTATTTTTACCCTTGGCAAGCGTGCAACGCATTGCTCACGTGCTCCGAATCTGACAGAAAACCCACTACCACCACCACCACCACCACATGATGCTCTAAAACTTTATTTTCGCTCACCATTAAAATGCAAATCTTTAATCCTGAGGATATTCGGGATTTCCATATTGATGATGCATTCAGTAATACCCGAATGAGTAGATGTGAGTGGTTGTGCTAAATAAGGCAGACAAACCGCTTTGACTTTTCTGCACGTGTAGACAGTTTTCTGATGGCAACCAGATGATGTCAGGACCTCTGTCCACATAAATATAATAGAAGGTGGCCCTCATTTTCACAGCTTCGTTATCCGAGCTCTTATTTTGATGGACCATATCTTTCGCCAGAGAGCAGTTTAACAGTGTATTTTTAATCTCGCACAAGAGGCTCTGCATCAAATTTTACTACAAACCGTCCAATCTGAGAGCTGCGAATAATTCGCTCGCATCGTACAGTGCGCCATTGAAAATTGCGAGAGGGAGAGAGAGAGAGAGAGAGGAAATCTTCTTTGCCGTAGCATTTATCTGTAGACATTGCACAGTCAGCCCCTTGAGAAACAGCATAAAGAAACGTTCAGTTAGCCACCCTCGATAATTGCCGACTGCCATTGCACGAAAATGTCCTGCTTCCAGTTGCTTCATCTGGGCAAATCTTGGGGAAAACACTAGTGTCTAAAGAACCCTGATCAATCTCAATTAAGAGATCCGAAGACACACCAAGCAGACCTTGCTTGGAGTGCTTTAGACCAATCTGGCTAACTTGACTCCAGGCAACCCCTCCCTACTTCTTTCCGCAAATATCGATTACAAAAGATAAAAATGCATGGGAAAGGCACAATTAAAGTTACGTATTTAATTCTTTCTATGTGGTGAACGACTATAGCTTCTTTGATAAAAAATTCTTTGAAACTAGTGAGTGAAGTGAAATAAAAAGATAATTCAGCTCTGCAGGAAGTGATGTTAATAGATAATTGGAAAGCGCGCGTGGAAAGCTAAAGGAGGTATTAAAGAATGCAATAAATTCTCAGTAGCTAGTGACATCATTAATCTATATTAAACCTTACATACGAAAACGGAAATTCCATGCGACAACCTTGTTTGCTTTTATTAAAGTGTTGCAAACTAATTAATTAAGTTAGTCCAGCCATTAAAACTAGCTTTTAAATTTTTACAATCTGACCATATTTGATGCATAAAAAACTATGAAGTAAACATGGAAGGCTTAGTGACATTTGTGGAAAAAACAGCCTTGAGAGCTAGTTTCCGGTAAACAGCGCAAAAATACGGATTTCGATCTCAAAATTATTCTTAATACATAATAACATTAATCTAACACTTGTCAATCTCGGAATTTTGTAGAATATGCCACAATAAGGATATTGTCTCGGATCTGAACTTTCAAATTGTTGAAATATTTTGGGTGCAGTATGCGTTAAAAAA
>WWPM01023390.1:15763-29866 GCA_023279145.1 Glomeris maerens
ATTGCATAGCGAATACATTTAAATTCTTAACATACAGAAGCTAAACTTTAAATGGATATTTCAGAAATATAACTGCTCCAGAACGTTTTCATTCAGATCATTGTAAATTTTCCTTTTAATTCAAGGCGGACTTACTGCAGACTTAATTATAAAGAACCATACATTATATAAAGTAAGGCTAAACAACTGGTGCAGAGGGTAAATTTTTTTTTGCAGACATTTTATTATATACTCAGAAGTATATAGCACGTACAGTCAAACCTTGCTAATCCGAACACGCTTAACACGAATTACTGTTTAAACGAATTGTTACATTTAGGACCCCCGTCCAACTGTATGTACAGATAATGATATTTTCTTGGCTTATGAATTATCGGATAAGTCGAACTCATACTTGAGGTCCCTTCCACTTATACTTTGATGCATTAAAACGAACAAACAAGTTGTCACTAACTTACAAATACATATGTATACATCTATTGGGATTGTGCAAATGTTTGCATTTCATATTTACCCTTCGAGTTCTGGAATTTTTCCTTCTGGAATTACATATCTATCTATCTATATATACATATAAAAATGTAGCACAACTCCTCTCAAACTACTGAACCGATTTACACCAAATTTTGGCACAGCGGCGCAAATCACCCCCTGAGTGTTATTGGGTGCCCATAACCCACCTAGCTTACCTGTGAGAGGTGTAATCTTAATCGCAAAGAAAAATAGCGCCATCTGGTGGATGCAACAAGCGATATTTCGTTCCAAATTTCCTGTTGCATTCCAATTAAGGTTTTTCATTCCAAGTTCGCTGCTTCGTTCCAATTTTGCTATTCCATTCCTATACTTTCAAAACACTGAATAACATCGGGTCGTTCAACGCTGCAGTTATTTCAACACAAAACGCAGTAACTCCGTGAGTATATTTCCAACTTTCCCGTGGACCGTTTCTAACTCTCCTTGGTCTCTTTAATCGACCAGTGCAGGACCTTTCAAAGGTGGAGCACATCTTACACCTTTGAAAGGTCCCTAGCACACTTCAAGGTTCTGAATTCGCCAAAGCATTCATGGTGAGCCACAGCAACGCGTGGCCGGGTACAGCTTGTTTAATATTCACTCAAATATGTGGCACGTTTTCGAATATCGAAAATAGTTATCCAATAGATCAAGCAAAAATCACATGTAATAACCAAAATCATTTGTTTTTGCTATTCGGTTAAACTAAACTACGGTCAAAATAAACTTTTGTCGAAGTTCCCTTTACATTCGGATTAATGAGGTTTCGACTACATACAGTCAATATTTCGAAGGAGTTTTATTTCAATTGATAATGCAGGCAGCCGCAGTTTTCCTGACACTCAACAATAACTCAGTGAAGGGAATATTTAGATGCGGCGTTTATTCAAAATAATGGCGTATCATAAGGGTTATAAAATATATTCAAATACTTCTTGAGCCATTGGAGGCAGGAATAGGGCAGAAATAGACACAGAGGAAAAACATAGATGCAAGTACGCATGGGCACACATCTACAAAATGCTATTCAAATCGTGCGGAATTGGAGAAAAGAAGGAAAGTCGTTCGCATTTCAAGTATAAAAGTTTTTTTATTTGCTTCAACCCATCGTATTGCTGTCGTGTGTCCTTTCGACGGATTCATCACCAGACCAGCTGCCAACCATCTCTTTGAATTGGAAAACATCTAGCAAATAAGATTGCACCTATGGCCGACCAAGATCAAATTCAAAAAAAATTCCAGAAACCGAAGGAATATCTTGCAAAATGCACCCACATCTGATATATTTCGGGGAGAGGTTCTTGCATGGACAGTATGGCGGGCAATTTTGCCTACTTTCCGTCTAAGTTATATGTATGTGTATATACACAGCTTGCCAGTGAAAGATAGCCAATGAAGTGCGGTCCAGAAAATATGAGGAATATCTGTGAAATGCAGACGTGTTCCTGATGACATTATATTAATGTGGCACTGTCCATCATGATTTGCAGGAGTTAGGGGTCATCCAACTGTTCACTGGAAACTCAGAGCAACGTCATCGCATAGCACTTCTACTCAACTATCATAATCTCTGCAAATAACAAAAATGCACTGTTTGCGAGGTGGTGATAAAATGCACAGTCGCTGTCAGTCATTATTTTCTTTGGAAGTCTCTCAAGTGCCGTTTTTTGAGCAGGTTGTCAAATAAAAAGATTGTATAAAAAAGACAAAGGAAACCATTCGCGCTCAAGTATACTGGTACAATAAATTACAACCATGTAGAAATAAAAATTGCCGAATTGTAAATTGCCCAGTTCTTTCATTAAATAATGTAAATTTTCAGAGCTAAGTATTAATTGATTAATAGCCAAATCGCATTTTTGTTCTATGTTATAGCCAATAAATATATAACCCAATCTCTCAATCAAATTAGTGCAAATACATTTGACTTTCGTCATAAGTATGGCACTGGAATGACTGACATTCGCAGCAGACAGCACCAATATTAAATTGTACAGACAGTTGACATTTTTAGAGAAATATCCGAATTCTTATGCATATCGGGGGATGGAATCCAAAATTGTAAAGGATATATGAAACCTTTGGAATTTCGCAATCATCTTGCTGCGGAAAGTACAACCTGCACAGTTTTCTTGGCGAGCTCCGAATTTTTCCAATCATAAAACTAGAAGTTCCATTTTCAAATTAGCAAAAATTACTCTTACATTTCAAATTTTAATATTAACAGTATCAGGTTCGAACAGAAATTAAGTTAGACTACATACGTATTATAACATTGCAGAACAAGGCTACCTGAAACAATAATTATGTTATTTAAATTTCGGAATCCAAGAAGCAAAAATTATTACGGAATTTTTTTTGAATAATCTCCTTTACGAGATAAATAAAATGCACACATACTTGTTAGAATCCGCGACATGGTGCATATTCTCATTGGGCAATTTATGGGTCGTATATTCTCTCATTCAGGTATTTGTTTTCGCAGCAAAAAATGATCCAGTCACCAAACTCATATTTGATATCATTAATTCTGTCCTCGTCAAACGATAGAGTAAATACCGTATTCTATGTGAACCCAAAGCACTGATTGATCAGATTAAATTCTTCATGCAGATATTTGTGAAGCTTTTAGAGCTCTTCATTCGAAATAGGCTATATACACAAACGAATGAAATAGAAATAATTATTGTGGAATTAAAACCGACTCTCTCAAGACAGGATGAAGCCCGAAATTTAATAGGATTGTGACATAAATAGCTCATATTGTTTCTCGTTTTAGAAAACAAAATAAATCCAGTATTCGCAGCAAATCTCTATAAATAAATATCCATTAAATCGTGAACAACGAATATTTTGCATTCCATCAGGAGGTAATATTAATTATTCATCACAAAATAATATCAGCATAATTGTTAAAATGAAGAGTATTTGGGGGACCAGGAGAAGACAGTTGGGGATCAATATTTTAGTTTTGTTTTTTTTGAAACGCTTCGAGTTTTAGAACAACACTATAACATGCAAGAGTATACGCTACGTTCAAACTTTACCCCCAATAAATTTGACGACAATTTTCAATTTACATACATCTTGTAAACAATTTGCTTTCGAAAAATGCAATGGCTTCTATCTAAGCACTGGGATATACAAGTGCTTGAATTTAAAAGAAAGTTGATCCGAAATGACCTGAAATTGAACTCGATACTTAACTTGAATTCAGGTGCACCCACACCAGGATATGCCTTAGGTGCCAACATGCATTTACTTTGTATATAAATCTGCGTAATGTTGTGTCAAGATTTTTCTTGAGGATAGAAAAAAAATATGAGTATAAGGTAGAAGAAAATTACCGCTGGAAATGCAATAATAGTCCAGACAGCTCTGGGGGTATTGTGTGTGAGCTGCGGCTCAAGACGTTTGTTACACTTTGCATTTGCGGAAAGGCAATTTCCAGACTGTCTCGTCGATCTTGGTGGGTGAAATAGGGGAGGTAATTCATACCGCCAATGTACAAACTCAATGGTTCGTGCCTTTTATTAGCGCATTTGTGAAGCGCATTTTTGCTGCTGCGCCTTATTGCTAATAATCTGGCAACAGAAAAATACTGCTTAAAACTGCGTTTTGCTTTTTGGTCGTTCATAAATGACGTCTACCTTGTACACATTCTTATAACTTGCAAAGAAAGGCACAGGATTATATCCTTTAAATGCGTAAGTTCAACACATGAACCCAAGCAGTAGCTTGAAATTTTATACAGCAAACAAATAATTCATCTATAGTGTTGGAACCACAAATGATCAAAGGTATGTAATGTGCAAGTCACAAAACTGGCCACACATATGTACGACATACGGAATTAATTCCTGAGTAAAATGAATATCTCACAATCCTATGGGAAATATAAGAGTAATAGTATATTATAAAACAGAATAGAAATGCATTTTTTTTTATATAATATGATGTGAGTTGTCATATTTGAGATATAACACCATTGCACGTACGTACGTGTCACAGATAATACATTACCGATACAAGGTTTCATACAATATAAAGGATGTTTCAAAACTCTTTGTACAAAATTTCAGGGTATGCAATATGGATGAAAGCAAGACAAAAATTTCATATGAACCCATGTCCGCAAACGCTCAGTTTGGTCTGTAGCCCCCGAAACGTGACATCCGTAATGTATGCTCCCTAATGTGAATGCATGTCTCTCGAAGCCGACGTGTGACCCTAGGAATGATGCGGAGGAAGTTGTTACAGTGCATTTGTACAGTTTGGACACCAACAAGTCAACATTTATTCACAAGAGGTGCTCGACAATAACTCGTCAGTGAAGAGCGTATCAATTCATTTCCGTGAAGAGTAAACTATAACTTATAACCAAGCTTAATGGGCAAATGGTAAACATAATAGGGGTACTCAGACGACAGCTTGGTAGTTCGGCAGTTAAGCAATTTTGCGGAATCTGTCCAATGACCTTGGAATCTGCCGAACTGCAAAATCACGTGGGCGGAAAGCTCGATGCTGATTGGCCATGCAACCCGACTGCCAAACCGTCGCAGATCTGCGAGGCTAGAAGAGCTGTTTTGGAATCCGAGAAATTGCCTAACTGCCGAACTACCTAGCTGTCGTCTGAGTACCCCAAGAACCAGCGGTCGTCATATTCACCTTGCTGAAATTCATCACCCAAAAACTTTGTAACACACAATTACTTATAGTATCAATGTGTTATAGGACTTTAATGCTGAATCACCATAAACCATAATGCGCGTAGTTAGTGATCTCTGGTGGCGATTTCCAGCAGAATTATTGGACACAATATAAATGCATTTAGCATAATCAGAGTGATGCTGAACATGGATGCGCCGGAAACGATTGAAAAAGCTTGGGAGATGGATGCGAGGCTACAATATCTTTCAGGGCAGTGCCCTAGATGCCAGTGGGATGCAGCAGCCGCCATGTAACTATAATAACCCAAGATTTTTAACAAGATATAGACGTTGGCATTCCTTTCGCCATAAGCATTTCTGCGTTTTTCTGTGCTGGTGCCGCGGCTTTGTTTGAACTTTAGCAGAGAAGAGCATATAGCAACTAGGAAACAGTTAAGTGGGGTAGCTAGGAAGGAGTACGGACGGGTTAGTGCTAAAAGAAATTTATACACGCTGCGAAATTTTTATTCCCAAGCTCGATTCATGCCTTGGGATATAGCTTAAACGGGAGGGGGAGGATTTATTGAGGAAGAAGACATATCCTACGACTATTCCTCGCTTTCCAAATAAGAAATCATTATCAGGAAGAGAGAAGAAAGGAGAGGAGGCGAGGAGGGTAGCAAAATTTTCTACTGGGGTTTATTCGATCAATTTGAGAAAGAACACGTACGCATGCGTAGTGGGATCGTTTACGGCTCATTTGCATGTCAGTATTTGCCAACACTGAAAAATCGAAGATAATGCTTTCGTCTAATTTTACTCTTCAATAGAGAAGTGAATAAGCTCAGTGTGTCCGGACAAACATTCCATGTGTTGATAAGGAATATCAATGTTATTGCGAGTTATTTTTTTTTACAAATGTTTTCTTTGTGCAGCCAATTAGGATAGAGGTAAAAAAATAATGTCTGTGGAAAGAGACAAGAGCAAGCGCACGCCAGAACTTGCATGCGGAATTATCTACAACCGGCAGACTTCAGTGCAAGATTAACCAGATTCACGACGAAGAAAAGTTTTAAGCTGGAATTGGTGGGGGAGCTTTGCGAGTAAGCTGCACCACTCAACACACGAGTTGCGCAGAGAAGTCTACTTTACTCTGCGTGGGCAACGATGCGAATCAGGCGCAGAGCGAAAAAAGAAACAGGAAATGAGAGCATTTTTTCAAACAATACAGTCTCCATTAGAGAATGAAATTTTCTTTAATAGCACTGCACTATATTTTTTAACAGAAGCTTGAAATGCAAGTCATATTCATTTGCGTTAAATGTACGACAATTACAAGGTTTATATAATTACGTTCTGGCATTAATTATGATAGGAATAATTTAATTTTCACAATTACAAAATTGCAAAATTGATCAATATTTATTCCATGATAGGACTTTTTCAAATGCTCGTTATGTATGTGACATCGTTTTACAGAGGAAGGGGGATAAAAAAATTAAAAAAACTGAGACATAATTTAAGGAAGCTCCCCAAGGTGCATTGGAACTTTGGGGGATTCAACTTGGTTTTTCCTGGAGGGGAGTTGGTATATTTCTCATATCACTTCTTGCCCCTGGGCTACGGTCATCAATCTCGAGTTAAGGGTGACCGGTGACCATTCTGCCAATGGTAAGGCCCATTACAACCATCCACTAAAACTGACAACAAAGTAGTATATTCTGTTCCTAATAATTTATTGGTGAACCCATTGAGTGGTTTTCAGAAAGATGTCAGTAAATGAGCATTACAGACGCAATCACTTGCCGAATTAAAAGTATTTCAGGTATATAACTAATGATACACTGCTTCAATCAACTTGTATGAAATATTAGGAGGAAGTTCACACATTGCATCACAGGCATAATTAATAATGAAATGATCGCGTTGAAGCCAGCCAGGCAGAATGCATTTCATCGCATTGTACACATGCTGCGATTAAAAATTTGCACGTTATAACGAAAATTTGCTTAATAAATATAAGCACAGCTCACATGCATGATGAATTAATAAAAATAAAAATACCACGGACTGCAGTTTTTATGATTCATAGCCATAAATCATTACAGTGAAAACATTGCATCACATTTCTCTATTGTTGAAAGTGTTTCTCAAATATACATTAGTAATTTTAAGGTGAAATGGCACCCTTTGAAATATTCGTCGATCAGTTACAATACATTTGTAAATAAAATATGATATGGTCCAGAAAAATTATAAAAATATATTGCCGGAGTTAATATCAGCTTTAAGTTTATACAGTAGATTATTGAGCAAGTAATAACTCACACCGGAATATAAAATATTCTGAAATATTAAGTATATACGGGTTAATACTGTGAAAAAAACTTTCACAAAAATTTGATATGAAAAATACCATGTATTAGTTTACCTTTAAGCAAATTGTATGGTCAAATGCTCTGTATTGAGATACAAGATTACCCTTGAAAGGTGAAATTAGGGCAGAGTGAAAAGGCATTGTATAAAGCGAATATTTTCAGATAAGGAATCGAGTAATTGTGTTAGATAATAGGTTTAGCATATTAATAAGCTTAATTCCGCTTACTTTTATCAAGATCACATTATTTTCACGCGTTCAAAGTATATAGGCCAAATCGCATTGTTTAAATCTTTAAATATATAAATGCCAATGCTTGTCGCACTTTCAAAAAACGGCACAACTGCAAACTTAATCATATAAATCGTTACGTTACTTAAAATGCATAAATAGCATCTCATTTACACGGTTTTTCGCTTTTCTATGATCACGTGGAGAGTAGCCCAAAGCTACTACTAATGCATTCAACTTTATGCAATGGTTAACTTAATATAGCACATTTACGGGAATTCATTTGTTTGCACTCAAATGCTTAATATACAAAGAATTCCTAAAACATGGTCTAAAAAACGTGAGAAAATAAACAATTCACAAAAAGTATTTAGCACATGTTCGCGTAAGTTTGCAGTGTCCCCTTTCACGGAACCAATTTTGGGTGATGTGTCCTCTATTCTTACACACATCTTCACGATTTCCTCGAAATTTTACTATAAACATTTAATGCAATGAAAGGCCCCAAATATGCATTGCGCGTAAAATAAAACCGACTGTGAAGAATGAAATCCAAGCAAATGCCTAAGAAAAATCTAGTAATTCAGTTTCAGCTTCGATCACAAGGACAATTTCCCACTACGTTCTTCTTTGTGCGAAATCTGATGCTGATTTATAACTTCAAATGAAAAACAGTAGGTGCCCAAGTTACAATTTCATTTGGCATCTTCAGATGGCGCAGCATTTAATGAGTTGGAACATTAAGGCGGCGCAAATTGTCAATTTATTATATATTGACAATACAAAGATACTAGGGTGCAATTCAGTAATAAGGATAAATAGTGCGGCAAGAAGCAGCAGTTTATTCAATTCATTATTTTTCATCAAGCAGCCAGCAAGCAATGTGAGCACAATGCAAGGCGGCCCCCATGCAACGAGAAAAAGAGTTCTGACTTTCATTGCTGGTTGGCCATCACACGTTGGCTCCTTCTTTAGCTTATAGCCGTTTGTTAGAAATATCTAACCCCTGTTGAGAGAACGCCCCGCAGGGCAACCAGCTCCTGCAAACCTAACTTGGCAAAGTCTTCACAATCCGTTGGTGACCACCGTCAGAGCACACAATTTTTGTCGCACATGCGCCATTGCCAACAAGTAGCTTTCAGGATTAACGAGTGACCAATGTAATCCTTCTCTGCTGACGGAAGTACCCAGTCAGGGCAACAGCAGTGGCTGGTAATGAGCAACTAAGTGATCCAGCTAATCACCATTTATGTTTCCGGCATGTCGTCTAGCTGCATTCGCGCACTTGCCTTTCACGCAGCTTAAAATTAATTCCGATTTTGGGGTGGTGCAAGGTCAATTCATGCACAGTAGATTCTTTTCATTAAGAAACGCGCCCACTAATGTACATTTTGCACGAAATGCCTGCGAATATTGCTGCAGGACTCATCAATATCCCTCCTTCCCATTAAAAGATGTCACAAAGTCACAGACTTTACAGGTATATTCTCTTACACCTCTGCCCCCACTAACCTCGAGGTGCTTCTTACACAGTGTTTTATAACATTCCATATTTTGTTTAATATGTCAGCCTTTAACATTTATGATTACGCTTTACAATGAAAACCTGATTTATAATTTGTCAGTAATGCAATTTTAATATTGAAATAGTTTAACAACCACAGGGTAGTAAATAGTATATTCAATCCCACCCTTCCTCAATTCACCAATTCACCTTCATGTTAGATAAATGGTTTGTAGGACCCCGTTGTCTACATTGCCCTAAAATTGCTTACTGATAAAGAGAGTGCCTAGTTCTGGTAAGAGTATATTTTGTCCTTCATTTTGAAGTTGGAGATTTAATAAAAAAAGGTGTGGAGAATGGATGAAACGCTTACGCCGAGACATACAACATGATTCAAACCCAAGGCACTAGCTTAATATTCCTCTGGAGGCAATATCCTTAACATTTGCACCGGTACGAGACAAGATGGATACGTTGGTAAAAACCTAAAGCGGCTCTTGTAGACCTGGAGACCCATAACCACCACGAGTGAGTAGGGGAAGTTTGCTTCCTCTGGCATTTGCAGAGTGCTTCTTAAAGTCAATTTGGCGGGCGATTACAAATTCGCATCGTGTATGCGCTATGTAAGAAGGTTGACATAATTGGATCTACGATTTTGAGTGGGGTTTTTACAGTCAACCCTGTTAACATAAATTCTGTCCGCGAGCACGTTTTCGGATCGAGTTTGATGATAACTTTAATGTATGTGCTTTTTTAGCACGCTTCGCAGAGCGTGCAGCTTCACCAAAAAGACAAGCGAATAAAGAAAAGCTGCGCAATATTTCCTTATTTTTAGATAACAGAATACAGATCTATAGTCACTTGGATAGAGAGACCAGTCGATCAATGTAACGTAGCTCCGAGTTGGACGCAGAAGGAGTAAAAGATCGAAACAGATGGAAAGAATGAACTACACAGATAAAATATTGACCAAATTCAGATTTTTTGTGGTGCTTCAACTCCTTTCGCAGTTATTAACAATTTGACCAGACTTTCCAGACACTCTGCATATACAATCTATGAATAAACTATTCTATTTAGATGTTCGATCCCTAAATTTGATACTGGAGGGCCAATTAACTAAATATTAGAGCTTTTTAGACCTGTATGAAACAATATCTGTCCATATTGGAATGCAAACAATTTTTATCACCTCATCACGAGCACATGATCCAATTTTAGGTCTACTTTTCACTCCAAAATGTTTGTTTTGGCTTCTAAGAATAGTCTAATGGGCGGGAAAAGCCGGGATATATACTGACAAAAAACATTAATGGATGAAGGTTTGCCGCTTGCGACAAGGAAGGAGCACACAAAGCCAAAGACGTAACTTACTGGGAGCTAGCAAGGTAATGCCCACTTCCTTTATCTATATTGGGAAAATGTTTTGAAGAAAATAAACAGTAATAGGAAAACACAGATGTTGGAAATTATAGCTGTCCAAGCGAAACCGAACACGTCATCAAAAAGTTGAAACCGCTCGCAATGACTAATGTCCTGTAGAGCAGAGTGATAAGCAACCCACAAATGCAACTTACTAAACATATCATATTCCCTTTTACAATTCAAAATCCATAAAATTGCCGTTATTCATTAAAATGCACCATTACCAATTGTTGAATTCTTTTATATGTTATCCTTCTATACCCAAACGTAACATTAAACAAGTTGTTTTTGTATCACATATGAACGCTAAAAACAAGAAATTTATTCAACTAAATACTACTTTTAAGGCAACTAGAATTTAATAGCTTTTAATAAATAGTATCTTCAACTCCAATTAAAATGCAGCTGTATTACGATGTGTTACAATTGTTGCCATGTCGCATAATTTACTCTAACATTGTAAAATATGTGCATGAAGAGCATGCAATTCACGTACATAAAAGCAATGATTCAAACGCCCGGATTCCATGTTCAAATACTAATGAAATTCATTAGGTGCTCGTACAGCACACGCCGCACCAACTCAGTAAATTGCAATACATTTCGCAGTTTATGTTTTGGCAAAGGATGAGAAATTCGAGAAAGAGAAATAATGGCCATGAATATATAGAGATATTCAAGCCGAAAATAGTGTATAATCTTACAGCCAACATCACATACATTAGGCAACGACATTATGCAAGTAATTAATATATTAATATTCGTTTAACCAAATTCAATCAATTATTTTATTACTTATATGATTCCCTACTCCGAAATATTTACGTTTTGAATTTCAATTACAAAAATCATCTGACAATAAATGAACGGTTGTCAAAGCAGACTGCAGGACCACAGACTTAATTTCGAAGTTTAATTAATACAAACTTTAAAAATCAATCAATACTGTAATGAAAACTGAAATATGGAAGACATAATATGTATTTCAAATAATGGTTCAAAGTTGCTTACGAGTTGACAGGTAACAGATAGTATAAAATTCGTTCTCCTCGTGGCAACAGTTATAATACTTTTAAATTGAAATAACATCATCTATGAACGAGATTGGAATAAAAAAATACATGTTTTTGCCATTTCCCAACTGAATAATTCCATATATGCGGCGATATTTTAATTTAATTACGGAAATTCTTTCACAGGTAAATTTCCGGAATATATCTAACATTTTTTTACATACAACACGAGGCAAAATCTGGATAATATTTCATACATGTCAATGTGGTTTTTAAATAATTCTGTCAGCACAGCATATTTTTCAGTTTAAATGAAAATTCAGTCCTGTGGGTACGGTTATTAATTGCGTAGACAACTTATGTACCCCGTAAATCAATCCTACAGTAATAAAAACAAAACAAATAATATTTGTTAGCTGTGTTAAAGGATTCAATTTGTAATTTCATAACGCCATAGTCCCCATATCAATATTAAATTTGGAAGCGGAGCTCTTATTTGCTCTTGAAATTTAGACTGAATATCGTTTTATAGACGTAAGCTAACAAGCCTGTAGTCTGTCTGCAAGGTATACACCATGTACGTATATCGACAATCGAAGTTCTAATCGCATCCTTATAATAAATAATAACAAAATATAATATCTACAAGCCATCCATTTGCAAAATTAATGTGCAGAACAGCAATAATGCATAAAATTCAGAAGATGAATTAGGTTTCATGGAGAAGTTAGAACACTGCAGTATCGCAATTAATAATACATTTCTGGTGAATTGAAGATAGATTAAAAGCAGCGCGCCATGTCATCCGTTTGCTTAGACTTCCAGTTGGCCAGCAGATCAATACTTCTCGCCCGCTTTGCTAACAATAAAGCCAGTGAAGGAGCTACAGTCAACAACATTCAATGTGACTCTCTATATTCCTTTGCCTTTCCATAGTGAAAAGGTCCAGCACAAGGTCCGGATGCGCACATTTTCTTCCGTTCCCATACACTGTCATTGTGAATCACAATGGTGGAGAGATCAGCAGGGGAACTTAAATCCCCATTCTTATAGTGCTTCATCCTTTGATATTACCTGTAAATTTATTAAATGGGATCGCGATCCTGTTGGCTTTGCCTTTTCCATTCCCCAAACCGCCACAAGAATACATACTTTCTGCTTTTCACGCAGACATTTCGAGTGCAATCTTGAATGGGTATATATTATACATATCTATCGATGAATGTCAAGGGAAGGAAGAATATGGGAAGAATGAAACCAGCGAAAAGCAGCGGAGACTCGGATCCAATATCACCTTTTCAACCCGACTCGAATGATTTGATGCGGTCGACTGGCCCTCTCTCCTTGACCCAATCCATTTTGCAAAGACCCCCTCAAGCAGCTTCCTTCGATAAGTCCATCGAGAAGTGTATATCTGGCAAAGAGCAGACACCTCTTTCGCTCTTGCATGCTACCAAGTGACGGCATCACGCCTAAAATGCAGGAAATGTAAGGATAGGAGCTGGTCGATAGAAGACCATCTAGCTATAGCTGTTCATGTATCGTCCCATCCACTATCTTGAAAAAAATAATATGTATAGCGAAAAAGGCGAGAAAGATAGCTAACAAGATGTACGAAGGAGGAGTCTGCTTTTATGACAGTTGTTACAGGATATATCAGTTTGCTGTTTATCGTATTAGCAGATAATATACACAATGCCCATATCACACATTATTAACCGTTTATGAATAAAGACTAAGCATTCATTTTCAAAAAAACTAGTTGCATAAAGAATTAGATTTTCAATAAAACAAATATGAAATATAAACAAGAATTAATTTTCAGAAGGCCTAATGAATATGCAGATTGTTTATATACAATTACATTTTACAGGGATTTTATAAACAGGATGAAACAATTTCAAACTCATACAAATTAAGATATCATCACCATTAAGTTTTTACACAGAATACAAAAGTTGAATGACTGAAAACCTGTTAATTTGTACTGAATATCACAATGAAACCACACGATCAATCCACTAAAACGGGAGAAATTACACGATCATGTACAGTGGGGACAAACAACAACAAAAAAACGTTGTCATCACTGCATGTAGTAGCTGCTCCGAAATCCTCTGAAGCCGCCACTAATAAACTTGCATTAGAACTTTATAAATTGGTTCTATTCAATGAGTTAGCTAACACTTGTGCATAGGTTTTTCAATATTCTAAATTGCAAATAAAACGCTCCACACCTAGTAGCATGTACAAAACGGAAGATAATCCGCGCATGTGATCATTGCATGACTATTCATCAGATAAAGAAAGTACATTGGGCAACCGTCAAGGGGATTACGTTGGCATTGCTTCATCGCATGTGCGCCATTTGGAAAAGGAAGTTAAATCCTG
>WWPM01023391.1:0-20959 GCA_023279145.1 Glomeris maerens
TATATATATATATATCTTATTTAATAGCACTATTTTTAATGCATTGCATGCCATGCAGTAGAAAATGATAGAGCTTGCTTGCTTGAGGTATGTGCACATGTGCGGTCTCAGTGTTTTTATTGCGTCTGTGTAGTTCGACAGTTTGCTGTTGTTTTGAGTTTGTCCATGCATGCAAGTTGGAAAGCACATACAGCATTGTTTGTCACTGGATGACGTAGTAATCGGTATGCCAAAGCAATATTTCTCTTTGTTTGGCAAGAGTATTTCTCTGACTCGCATTTCGTGGATGTCCAGTGCAATTCTAGTCAGCTATTGTGTATTATTCTTCTATACTGGTGGATCAGTTTCCATATCCAATCAGGTATAAAATACAGTATATTCAGAAGTTGTATATAGGTGATTTGCAGATTGATATTTCACTATATACTGGGTCCTTGGTGTGACATAGGCAAGGCTTCACCAGCTGGTGATTACTATTTGACACAATTCTTTGATATACATAACTGAAGCTATAAGGCCTTTCCATATACATACGGACATGGATAGGAAACTAGATTTATGAACTGTAATGATTTATCTCCCATATGAATTTTTTTCTTCTTCTTTCCCCTAAATCCATCCTTGACATTTTCAACCTTCTCAAAAAACTGGTTTGCCATGCAGTTTTTGGAAACAATTCATGTTACGGCCACAAGATGTATATACCTAGGTTTTTGATGTTATTGGACCACCTCTAGACCAGATATGTTGCATGCGTAAAACATACCTTTGTGTTTTTTTAGATTTACCACTTATAATCGTGGTTTTGTTACAGCAGATGTTGTGTAGCTAAACGCAGTTATAATAGTTATGCCGAATTGAAATTCTGGCGATTGGTTTTCTAGAAAATGGTTTGAAAAAGTACGTGTGTATAGTGGGAGCAGCTGCTGTATCCAGATGAGCAATGACATATTTAAGATGGTGCCCAGTTCAATAATTCTAGGCCTACACGAGTTACAGGACCCAGAAAGGTTTTACGATAAAGTCGGTTGTTGGGAATGAAGTTTGGATGTTATTAAGCTTTTTTAGACTAGTAATGCTAATGGAACATCGGCTCTTCTGCAAAGAAGAACAGAGTACGTTGTCCCACTTCCAAAGCGGAAACGTAATTTTTTTGAAACCACAGTTTAAAAAGCTATAACTTCTACCCGTATGAAAAGAACACAGTATATGCGGGTTTAGTAAGGAGAAATCGGACAACAAGAGCCGTTTTCTCGTCGTGAATTGGTCATCGGGGACCGTGGATATATCGTTGCGAGTTAGTTAATTAGTAAACTGCGGTCCGGTTTGTGAATTCTATTGGAACTCAATTAAAGTCATGTTAGTTTGTCTATCGCTAAGCTTGATTGAGTCGATGTGAGGTCTTATCACGTGACATTGAGGAATAGCATTGCACATGTGAGTGAGAGAACCGATTGGTGTAGTTTGTTTGCTGTTTGCATCATGTGCCACCCATCAAATGAGATGTGCTGTGACATTAGCTCATTACAAGTTCATATAACCAGATAGTGACCATATTGTACATGCAATGCTCTGCTATTAGTAGCTTAACGTTGTGGTTTTTTTTGTGTGCTTCCGACAGAGGCCATGTATCCTCCTGGACCATCTTACTTGGGTTATCCTCGGTCGCAAGGTGTGCATCATCACCATATTGGTCTTCTTGCTCAGGAAAGTGCTCATCATCAGATGCTTCATCAACAACACCATCAACGTGACCAGCAAAGTGTTCGTCACGATCACGTGCGTGTGAAGCGAGAAAGAGGCGATTGCAGCGGATGTGCCGCGGCAGCGTGGAGAGAGTCCTGCGAAGCTGCCGTGCTCTACGGTATGCACAGAGGTGCGTTTGCGGCACATTTCCATATTCAATTTCATGCAATCATTACATGTGTTAAGTGTGAAATGAGTAGATTGCTATCTAATGGTCATATAGTAACCCAGCTTTGCAGAATACAGTTTGTTTATCGACTCTGCAGGCAAGGATCCAATGGTGTATCAGAAACATTGATGTAGATAGGCTTATTCCAATAATGCCCGTTTTATTTCTGAGCAAATCAGCATTTTAGTTTAGAATTAAGCGAAACTTTGCGGACTGTTTGAAGGGGGTTCTCCTTGCTTTTCATTTTCCACAAGGGAAGTTGAGTTCTGTTCCTGAAATGTAAGTTCATTGTTAATTTTGATTTGCAATAAGGAGCTATGTACAGTAAAGGAAACAATAATTGTGCCTGAAGAATAATTATTTTGAAAGTCTATCGAAATATTCATGGCAGTGTTATTACATCTTCTGCTTGTACTTACTATCTTGCTTCAAGGATTGTTAATATATGGTATGATGGAAACGGTTCACAGCAACTGTGCCTTCGGTTGTTGTTTCTGATTAACTGTATTAATTGCTCGGTTAATTGGCTCGGACATGCACTCGATGTATTGGTGTAGGACAATATTGAAGTCCCTTTTGGGCTTATTCATGAAGCAATCTCATTAACTCGGACAATTCATTTGATTGCGGGAAAAAACGGACAATTTATTGCCGTGCTTTCCTTTCAAACTAAGATTTACGAAACTGTTCATTTCCTTTTTACTTGAACTTATGCTTCACGTTGGATATTAAATCACAATATTGGGTGCTGTCATTTGTTAAATTTTTCGTTTGAGGTTCTGTAGCTTTGTGGCAAGATTTTTGGTCTTTATATTGGGCTAATTTGTATTGAGCATTTACCGCGCAATAGTTGCAAGTACTTATTGATCGCTTCCTTTATGGATTATACAGCAGATAGTGAAACCTAATAAGGTACTGTTATTGGACAGCTACTTCTCTTAGTCAAGTTCAAAACTAAAATATTTTTGGTGAATTGCTATATTATATTCAATGGGACTATCCAGAACTAATGTAATATTAACAACTAGAGAATACGAATTTTCAATACAATTGGGTATTGAACAGTGCAAATTGTCACGTAATTAATGAGTTTATCCCTTAATTCGGGTAGAAATGTTTTCTTTTTCTTAATTTGGAATAACCGAGATATTCTTGTATTGAGTTGCTGGAATTCTATTTAAGATTTTTTTGTGAAATTTGACACTCTCTTTTGACACTATGGATTGCCTATCGATTAGTGCAGAATTCTGAATTCATTGAACCGTTGGATTGAAAATAGAAAATGAATTGTCGGAAAGTTTCTGCACATGTTTAATCTGGCATCGTAATGCTTCATTGAGGGGAACTGGGGAATTGCGAATGAGTGGCAACGAATAAGTGTTGTAAATTCAGCTCTAGCTAGCTGCTTTAACCAAAAAAAAAATGTGGATTTCAGGTAAATGCGTATTTTTTCAATGCTTTGGTGTATGTGTATGTGTGTGTATAAATGTAGATGTATACAGAGGAAATATACGTCTGTACGTGACTGTCATGTAGATCAGTGTTTTGAATGAGCAGCTGGTGAGGCTGCAATATATTTCCCGGAGCTAGAATGCGAATCCGTACAAGTTCTGTTTTATTATATGCCAACAACGAAGCGTATTTTGGCGCTCAGCTCCGATCGATGACCATTTATTTATATTGTTTGTATTTGGTTGGTATCGGTTTGCAGGAGCAGCAGCTTCACTTCTGAGTCGGGCCCATACAGTGACTACCAGTGCCAGTCACGGGTCCATCTGCTGGGCTGGCGTGGGAAATGGCCCAGGCGGAGCTGGAACGGGGCAAGGGCAAGGGCAGGGACCCAGCAACCAGGCACACACTGGCACCAAGTCGAAAACATCCAATGCTAACAACAGCCAAAGGTACTCTTCGTGGCATGACAGACCCCGAGCCAGTCCGCATTCGCAGACATCGCACGTCACGGGTCCACATGAAGATGGCAAGCAGACACGAGCACCTCTTGGTGCCCATCAGGTAAACATTTACCATTCGATGAAAGAACCTACTGTACACTGAGACCTCAGAGTCTCCATATCGCCCATTTTGGGTCTGTCTGTCTGTCTGTCTGTCTGATCCGCAAACTCATTCGGCACGTTTCATGAAAACCAAATTCACCACGATGCCGTGCTTTGCTAGCAAATTTACTGTCTTGTGTATACTGTACCATCAGTGGACACATGATATTACCAATACATACTGTGTATATACGCGATAAGTATATTAATCTTGAAATTAGGGATTTTGGAAGCATTAATTGGTCAGAGTTATGAAGGGAAATAATTGTTTCCGATGCGTTTCAGCAAAACTTTGCTAGTTATTCGGATCAAATTTAGGATCTGTTCACACGTGATTGTGAAACAGAATTAGTATGTCACCAGATGTTTCGCATATGAACTGTGTCCGTTTATGCAAAGGAAACACGCTCAATAATATTAATATTCAGACTAAGTTTTGAATTTGGGTTAACAACATGCAATCCGCCTGTGCTGTCCCGTAACATGCATAATTTTGCATGTGGACCTTACAATGGCAACGAGATAGGATAAATGAAAGTTATTGAATTGCCAGGCAAAATATAATGGCAAGGTTTGAAAGTTAACAATGAAATTTGCTGATTGACAATCAGCAGAGAGAAAACGCTGGGGCCATGCACAATGTCATTTTGGATGTGTATCTCACGGCGAAGATTGTCTCGGCTTCAAAAATATCGATTTTACACGTCTTGACACAAAGACATGGCACTAGTCGCTTACTTGTTTAATGTGGGGAAACGTTGTTTGATCGATGCTGCAAAGTTTGATTAATCGCTGGAGAATTTCTGCCACCATGCATAAAACTTGGACTTGGGCATTTTCCTGGCATGTGTTCATGGCTAATAAAATTACTAACGGTCGATCTTTGCTTTATCGGCAATCTTTATGCTGAAGTCACTGATTATGTACTGACATTCGTAAGTTGTAATTAATAATGCGCAAAGATTATTATTATTCCTTTCGTTTTGATTATATGAGAATTAAGCGGAAATATTGACAACTGAAATTCTAACTTTCAACGATTCCGAAAGAAAATTTCCTAGACATTCTCACTGCTTGATTGTAAATATTTGTGACACAGTATGCATATAATACAATTATAATGGTTCACACAGATACTATCTTTCTATTATATAGTAAGTTCTTAATAAATGTTGCTGTTTTAAGGCTTTTTCTGAGGGTGTATAAAAAGATGTCTGTGTTTTCTAAATCCAACCTGCCTTTGATGTTGGTCGGCATTTTTTGTCTAAGCGTAAGAGAAATCATTTGCAGGCATAACTAAGAAGTTAATTTCTTTTTCTTTCCCTTGCCATTTTTTAGCACTACTTTCTGAATTTAGTACAGCAACGCAAAAGTGTACGATGTTCATGTATGTCGATTATAAAGCCT
This sequence comes from Glomeris maerens, assembly GCA_023279145.1. NCBI lineage: Eukaryota > Metazoa > Arthropoda > Diplopoda > Glomerida > Glomeridae > Glomeris > Glomeris maerens. Next base: position 5,377 of record WWPM01023391.1, read on the forward strand.
TAGCGGTAGTTTTGAACAGTTTTTGACGTCAAATAAGTAGACTTGCATTCTCTTTAAACCTATACTTGCATATGCTTCTAAAACAGCGATTTAATTTTCACAATGTGTAATTATCGATTTTACGGTGCGCTAATTGTCGTTCTGCTGGCCTGGCTTTGTAAATCATTAGGTGATCATTTCGGTGCTTTTGCACTACCATTTTTCCTACATCCAAATTGCATATGCCATGGTGGTGCTAAACACAGCCTTTTGGAACTTATGGGCCAACTGTCTGATTTCCTCGTAGTTATCGCATGTAGACCTCTCTGTGAAAATTTGTCTTCCAGTAGTCAGTGTTCCAAACTTATTTGTTTAAAATTAACAACGAAAAAAATGTTAGGATAGAGTGCATTTGCCAATTAATCCGATGCCGTAGAAGATTTCAAGGAAAAAGAAAGTCAGCTGTCTTTATAGTTTTAAGTGAAAATATGGGGAACATTTGAAATAATTTATGGGGAATGAATGCTAGCCAACTAAACATAATGTGTACTTTTATAGACTGTACGCAATTTCATGAAATAGTAATTTGTTGGTTAGCAAATTAAGTGTACTTCTCGAGCAGCATGTGTACCTTGGATAACAATTGGGCCGTTTGTCTATTTACAGGATGTACTGTCTCGGCCATCACCATTGCCTCCACCACCATCTCACATGTGTGAAATGATGATGCCCACATCATCCCTGGATGCCACGGATTTGTCAGCGCGCTGTTTCAAAACACCACTCGGAGGCTACACAGGCCTCGATTGCACAAAGCAGCCGAAAGAGGGTCAAAGCGCAGCGCGGCAGAAGATCACCTCCAAGGACCGTGCTCTGAACACGATGGACAATCGCACAGCCGCTTCCCTCATGACATCCCACGCTAACGGTAGCAGCAACCCGTACGACATGGTGCCTCCAGAGCCCCTGGAAGGACACGGGTTTCCTTGCGGCATGCCTCATCTCACCGATTCCATGGGACACCCAATGCCCCCGCATTACCTGCTTGACTGGCCAACACACCACGCACATCCCTCCCATTTCCCCACAGCGGCTCAAATGTCGCTAACCGCTTCTCACCCGGGATACTTGTTACCTTCCCAACATCACCCACCTCATCCTTCTCCGCCTCACTTAATCTCCGAACACGCATCGGGCATCGGTTTGAGCTCGCTGATGTCATCCAGGCAATCGTTGTCACCCATGAACTGTAGTAGCGCAACTGCGAACGGTAGGCATGTTCAAGGAGGGCGTGTGGAAAATGACGAGGTGCAAATGAATAGTAGGAGGCCGGAAGGGGAAAAGAGTAAAAGCAAGCATTCGGAAGGGTCCGGCAAAGGATTGGTGTCATCGTCGATACCGGTTGGGATAGCGGTTGCGCGGCAGAGGAGAGAAAACAAGCGGAGGAACGTGACAAACGGGGAAGATTGCAGGACGTCGTCTGATGACTGTGCAACCAGAAATACGGAGTTGCAGTGCCAGGATGCAAAGGAGCTGTCGAGGAGGAAAGTGCTTTACGGACACCCGTTGGATGTTGCGACGTCAAATGTTGTAGTAGCTGCTGGCGCATCGTCTGCACCGTGCGTTCCCTGGGAAGATATCCCAAAGAGTGTTGCACCTTCCCTGCAACCGCATTGGATGCCGCCATCTCATCATAGTCTGGCTCAGACACTGTGGCTCAATCAAGGACCATACCCACCTGTATCTGTGCAAATAAGCTCTATGGAGCCAGGCCATCATCCTCCATTCCCTCCATTCGGATACCAGTTGTCCCGCGACCCAATCACGGGGCATATTCTTCTCATCCCGACTGCAAATCTCGACTTGATGGACAGGCCAGGCATGTGGCCAACTTTGGCACCATCCGCGTTGACTTCACCGACAGCGCATCATCCATTACATCCGTTCATGTTGCATCAACCAACTTTCTTGCATCAGCCGGAGATGCCGAAACCTTCGGATTACTCGCTAGGCTTAGCAAGGCAGGCTAAGATGCAGGAGCAGTCCGATGATGTTTCTTTGGAAGATGAAAAACCAATGCCTGTAGATAGTAATCTCGAACGGAAAGGTGATGATGACTCGCTGACATTACCTCCTGTTCTACCAACTCCGATATCCGAGCCGGTTACGCAAACCCCAACAGTGGAAACGGTTGGAAACCGGTTGGAAAAGAAAGATCCAGTGCTGACCTCCAGTTGTTTGATGTACCCATCTGAGTTTGCTCCATCCTTGAGCCCTGTGCCATTCTTCCATTCGTCCTCGGCCTCGTCAGACAGACCTGCAGATGCCCATAAACGATCTCGGGGAACCTCACCGGTCAGTCCTGGGACGTGTCTTACCCCTGTCAGTGAACCTGGCGATGCAGCTTTGGAGGATGAGGCGACTTCAAACGATACCGCAACAGCTTTGACAGCAAGTGTCACTACAAACACACCATCGGACTATTACGCTTTGGACGCTTCAGCTTGCGCAGACAACCCCGATACACCAGAAGGTTCAGATGGTGGAACCGAAATCAAAGCCGAGCCTCTGATGGCCGACGCGAGCAATCAAACGGAAACTCCGCCGCTTACGGAAGAGGATAGTCTTAGTGTTATGGGAGATTATGATGATGATGTCTTAGAGGAGGAAGACGACGTCGACGAAGAAGAAGAAGAAGAAGAAGAAGAGTTAGATGTTGGTCATTGCAGGGAATGCGATCAGGGATTGTGCGTAGAAGTTGAACGAGACTGCGTCGTGAGCGAAGTTGCGAGCAAAGATTTCGAAACTGAATCGGTGGATGTGGTTAAGCAAGATTCCTTGCAATCGATGAATTCTTCGGAGGATATCGACGTTGAAATTCTGGAAGATGTGCCTATCGCAGAAGCCGATGATGCTGTTGCGGTCGACGTATGCGCAACAAACCACGGTCTGGAACTGTTGTCCAACTCGATACTGGAACACGAACAGGCCCATCGGACAAATTGTATACGAATCCGGCAAGATGAGAAATTGTCGGAAACAAGCAATTGTGCCAGTGATAAGCCTGACGATACCCTGAACGGGTGTCCGGCTGATAGCAGGGAGTGCACGGGTGGCCTTAGTATCCTGTGTGCCTTAGCGGAACAGAGGATCAAGGAAGAGACTTTGGTCGTTGGTCCGGTAAACTCAATCTCAAGCGCATGTGTTAGTATTAAAAGTGATGCCTCAGTGATACACGTCGATGGACAACATGCATCAGGAGGAGGAGGAGGAGGAGGAGGGGCACTCGCATCCACCAACTCAAAGAACAGCCTGAGAGCTCCGCAGAAGGAGTTCAAGCTGTTTATCGCTCATAAAATCTCGCAATATGCATCACCGGCTGAAGAGAGGTGCCAACCGGTTCAACCGCAAGATGGAGTTGGAACATCATCATCATCTTCATCGTCATCGTCGGTCATCGCGGCCAGACATGACAAGGAAGCGATGGATGCGGCCGAGTTCCAGATGAGGCTTCGCTTAGCGGACCTCCAGAAACAGTACAGGGAGAAGCAAAGAGAACTGGCCAAGTTGCAGCCACGCAAGGATAAGGAGAAGACGCCTATCTTAGCTGTCCCAACGATACCTGGCAACGTTGAAGCTACAGATCTTAGTCCCGTCAAAAGGGGACCTGGCCGACCGCGTAAGCGCAAGCTTGCGCCGATAAGTTCTTCCGGCGTGCCGGTGAAAATCGTGACGACGGCCATCACAACCTCGGTGACCACCACTCAGATCACGGTGCCCATGTTTTGCGGTACGAATGTCAAGAAGGAAGTCGAAGACGCGAGGAAGATGGTTGTCGCCAAGCCGAACGCTGTTCTGGCTTGCGTCGCTTCTTCGGTCGGACCGGCTACGAGCCATTTCAAGATGGGCCGGCCGATTCTGAAGCCACCGACGCTGATAACTCACAAGTTGGCCTACACCCCTCACATGCTGCTCACAAATGTTACCAACAGCGCCAAAGCAAGGCACCATCTTACCATGCAACCGTGGGAACGGATCCCGATTGTACATCCACCTGGGAAAGCGGCGGCAACCGTTGTGGCCAGAGCAGCCAAGCCAGCCTCTGTGACGTCAGTTCCCAAAGTGAACACCAATAGTAAACTGGAAAGGAAACATCGACTTGGTCATCATAGGCACCACAACCGACAGATAATGCCGAAAAAGCAGAAGTCTTGCGTGATGATCCACGATTCTAGTTCAAGTGATGATTTCGATGATACAGGTTAGTAATTAACCCATATCCAACAGTTCATTTTATAGACACACTTAGGCAAATATAATGGCATGGTTTTCTCATTTTATATTATTACTTATTGATATAGTTATGTACATTAATTTGAAGCAAAATCTGCATTTATCTTTCTACAACATGTTGCAATTTGTTCACCAAATAAGCTAACACTGAAGTGTTATACAATTTGATCCAAGTTTCCATGTACTTTTTATGTTATAATTTTTTTGAAAAAGTTTAGTTTGGGGTTATATGTATCTGTTCAATGCATGCGGTATAAACAACAATACAAAGGTTAATAGAGCTTCTTCGATCCTCAAACTTGGAAACGTTTATAGGACTATACTTATTTCTCTGTATTGTTTTCGGATACTAGAAACGTTATTTCTTTTGTGTATATTTTACTGTTTTACATACTTTACTATTCATGGTCATGTGAACAAAAGAGATTCTAAAAGAAGAAAGTCCCAAAACAATTGGTCATTGAGACATAAAATATAAATGGAAGGAAAATGTCACAGTAAAGTGCCTTTTGTTAACTGTTTCCAAGAAATTGCAAGAGATTTTTTAACTGTATCGATGTTTTCAAAGATTAGTTGTGATTATACAGTTGTAGAGTGATTAATGGGCATAATGCCACGCACATATTACACATGTAATATGTTTGCGACACAGACACGCCAACTAAGAACAATATGGCATGATTTTTGCTATCACTGAACCGTAATGATGCGTTGTTTTGTCAATTTTTGGCCGTATTTTGCGCAACGCACCATTAAATGGCATCACGTGACGTCACGCAATGGCGGCAACGCCAAAGGGGATGTTTGTAATTTAGATTTAATGCCTGCGTGCCAGTCATTCCTCTTTTCACATGTGAGAGTCCCGCACCAAGTTCGTTCCATCTCTGTCATATTGCCATTGTTAGAATTTCTGATTACGCTTCAATGCCTTGGAAGTTTCCCATTGCGAAACCTGCAAAGAAATAATACTTTATTAGAATGAACACTGATATGGAAGGTCCAATATTCAATAATTACCACACCTGTGGATTCAAAGACTCACATTATAGGCCCATGTAAAAATTAAAATTGCATATCAATGAATTCTCAGATATTATACAAGTTTGTTTTCTACTTTTAGAATTGAAATTCCGTTTTTATTTTTGTAATTTAGTCTGTGCGAAATGGAACATTTGATAGTCATCTATTAAAAATTCCTGAGCAGATGATTTTATATGAACTGCAAATTTGGCTATAAAATTACATTTCCTCCTGATTTTCTCCTGATGAAATGAACAACTCTTAAGTGATTCCTTTTTCTTATTTTAACAGTTCAAAGCAGTTTTATGAGGAAACTACATATTTTCCATTGTCAATATTTATGCTAGCTATATATAAAATAATGGCTGGCAAATGGTAATTTGAACTATAATTGCATTTTACAGTAATCCCCCCCATACATGTTTTCAACAAAAATGAGGCAGTAGATTATCTGTTATTTTTTCTAGGAAAGAATTTTGTTCATATTCAACGTGCAATGAAATTCTATCCAATAACAATGGCCCTACTTATGCGAACACTGTGCCTTAGCCTTATCAATATGCGAGATTACAACTTATCTTAAATGCTATCCCAGCGTGGATGTGAAACTTGCCAAATTCTGTAATTACGAATTACTTTAGGCATTATGTAAAGTGGTGCCTGCCAATGTCAAGGGGATTCGCTGCAAGATGATGAATCCATTTTCCCCAGGCAATGGTAATCGAATTTGCGTGTACACGTGATTGGTCCTTCATAAAAATAACACAAAAAAAGTCCCCACACCTTATTTCTATGCTTGGTGTACACCTAATGCTTGCATGGGTACATGACATGCCATGTACCTAAGCAATGGAAATTGCAATATATGCCTACTGTTCTTCTCCGTAACATGGTTGCAAAATGATCATTACATATCACTGATTGGTTTGGATGCAACATTCGGCAATTTCTGACAATGTCTTTGGGAAATATATTTTGAAACAGAAACTTCCAGCTCAGACGAAGAAGTCGTTCGGCCATCGCATAGAATTACGGTGCCCGAATGCAAGGAAGCGAAACAAGTCATCAGGAGATTTGTGCCAGGGAATTCCACTAGATTCGTCTTGCCCTACTGTAAGATATAGAGAAAATGTTGCAAGTGGAACCAATGTGAAAATGATACTAATACTAATAAGGTGCACTGCCACCGTGACCAAATATAAGAATGTTGAGACTTGCTGCACGAGTTCAATGTGACTAAGTTTTGAATGGAGGCTTTCTCACCTCAGTACTTCAACATGATTTAGTATTTGCAAAGACAAATGCGAATAGTCAGTCGAGTTTTTTGTGTGTAAATCTATTTCTCACACTCCATTGGTTTGTATAGGAAATTCTGCCGGTGAACCAACTAGGAAGCGGTTAAACGAGAGGGAAAAAAAACGGTCATTGTGGACCGGTTTAAAATAATTTTTTGCTGCTAAAAGATAATTCACTTTGTGTACGTCTAAAAAAAAACTACTTGCCGCAAGTGTACAGATGAATTATGTGGAATAACATTTTACGGGAGAGGGCTACAGAGAATGTGAGGCCAATATTGCTTTGAACATTTAAGAATTCTCCATAATATTTTGCATGATGCATCATTTACCATTTTCATGAGAAATTTCCCTTTTGCAGTGGTGCAAAAATAAGTACATAGTATCTACATTGAGCAGTATTTTTTACTTCATAATCGTAGTTTTATTCCAATTGTTTGTTCTAAAGCAGCTGTATAGTTTCCATCAGCATAGAAAAGTTGGAAGTTTTTGATTCAGTACTATAATTGCAACTATTGTCATGGAATGAAGCAAAAGCTTGGCAATGAGATGAATTTTTTTTCTCTGACTGAAATAATATTTGGGGTCTGTATTTCCAGGCTGCGATGAGGTGCAAGGTCTTGGTCTCCTGGCGAAATACGCTTCAGAAAACGTTGAACAGGCTCGGAGTAATGTAGGCAGTGAGAAAAGAAAAATGGTGACAGAATGCAGTGCGGAAGATACCAGGATGTTGAACCGTGATGGGAATGCAACTCCGGTTTCCTCGTCGAAGAAGCGGAAACCTGGGAGGCCCAAGAAACATTCTTCGTCTCCAAATGAAGATACAACAGGTTTTGTATTTGTATTTTTTCTTTACAAAGGGTATACAGTGGAACCTTGGTTTTACGAGTAACCCGAAATTACGAGCAAATAGGTTTACGGGGAAACAATTTTTAATAAAACCGGGATCGATGTCTCGGTCTGCGAGCAGACATTTAGCGCAGTATGACATTTTTCTTGAAAAACAAAAAGATGTCCAAATGACCAGAAAGCGGAACTTAAAGATTCTGATAGTGAATTATCGATAAAAATAGAGAACTGCTAATCTATTGTTCTCATGGAAGGAGGAGATTCTCCCTCAAATCAGTCACGATTATCTTAAAGGTAAAGAGCGAGTTAATTTGTTAATTATTTCTATTGTTAACTACACGTATTCATAGTTATTTACAGTATGTACATGTTTCTGATGTTCATGGAAATAATGTAGATAATTGAGATATTGTTATTGACCATCTTATCTAGGAGGCAGATTAATTTACTGCTGTGGTAGATTGTTTATCGAAATTATGTTGAATATTAATCGAAGAGCAGTTTGCATTTATCCAATATGTTTTTCCGTGCACGCAGAGACTATTGTGGCAAAGACTCCAAAGATGTTGCCCTACACCGGTTCAACGGTGAGAATTCTGAAACCGAAAGCTGACAATCCAATAAAAATGGAAAACATGTCCCAGGCGTCGTTACAGAATCAGCAAAATCATTCTTTCCTGGATGATGAAGCGTGGTTAAGACGAAGAAGTGAAAGGATCTTCTTGAGTGAATCTGTTGCACACCAAACTACCACAAGCACCAATTCAGTGTCAAATCTCTCCAGCTCGAGCCAGACCAGTAACAACAACAGTCTCGGTGCGAACAGTCATGTTAGCAACAACAACAGTAATTGCATCAACAACAATACCAACAGTCACGATACAAAGAAGATAGTAGTGGCCCCTTCGTCGTTCAAATTGGCAAATGAAGAGCAAGCGCAAACGCAAACGATGGGCTTGCCAGTGCCGAAATTCAAAAGCGATGACTCTACAAATAAGGTGATTGACTAATCATTAACCTTGACTGTTGTTTTAGTTTCTTTCCTTTCTGTTGCCTTCTTCTTTGCAAGGATTGCAGGGTGTCTGCTTTTCATTTGGAAGTAAAATGTAATTTTTCTGTGCATTATGATTGATTTATTGAAATTGGTGTGTTAATTAATTCAATAACAGCATTTTGTTATTCGAATTTCCATTTTGTTATACCTTTTTATCACCAGTATTTGTAATTAATTAAATTGAGTTGTAAACCATTTTAAAGGGTGTTGTTTATAAATACAGCATTGTTTTCCTTTTTTTTAGATTGCTGTTGGTTGTCCAGTATCCTCCACCAAGAAAATCGACGTAATGAGTCGTGTGAAAAAGCGATCTCTGCCGAACACCAAGAGCCCGAAGATGGACACCGTTTTCATGCCGTCAACATCATCCAAGCCCAAGAAGTCATCCAGCAAAGAAAGAGAACGCGACGTTCCGGAGGAACTCTTCGAGGCCCTAAAGCAGAAATGCCGGCTGAACGATACCAGCCAGAAAGGGGGTTTGTCACCGAGGGACTCGGACTACGAAGATGTGGACAGCAACAGTACCACATCCTCATCTCACAGTGCCACTTCCTCGAGTTCCAGCTGCATAAACCCAGTTAGCGGCAACAGCAGCAGTTACAGCGAAGGTGAAAACTTGCCGCTTATTCAGCTGGTAGAGAGAACGATTACCCCAGAGCCACGGTCGTGTGTTATTGGGGCCGAAGAGTTAGGCGATAAGTTGAGGGTTCTAGCTTTAATGGATGGACTCTTCTACGCCGGTCACATCAATGCCATCAGGGCCCCCGACGTGTATGGGGTGACCATTGATGGTGAGAGAGGCAACCGACCGCACATTTACTCAAGGGAGGAAATACTCAAAGAAGCAGTGAGTGTCAATCAAACGGTTAAAAAAATATTGACAATGATTAAGTCGCGGTTTACAAGTTTTTCGCCTGCATTGGTAGATTCTGGAAGTGAAACCTGGATCGGTACGCTACCTTCCCGAAGGTACACGAGTCTGCGCTTACTGGAGCCAACAGTACCGGTGTCTGTACCCGGGAACGGTCGCAAAGTCAACAAGTCCAAATCCAACCCCCGACAAGAAATACGTTAACGTCGAGTTTGATGACGGAGATTCGGGAAAGATTCCCGTTGGAGATGTTCGACTTCTTCCACATGATTTCCCCAATATTTGTAAGTTCATTTTTTTCCCAACAGACTAGCACAAGCAATTTTTTAGTTAGTGGTACCATAATCTTCATATATTTTTTGGAACAATGTTACGTAGAGCGCGATTGCTGATAGCTATACTTTAATTTGCACTTTGTGATGTCAATTCGTAGTATGTGAATAAAAGCGCAAGTTAAAATGTTAGCACTTTCCAGTCGATAACTCTAGAATATGGATGTGGTGGTTTTTATTGCAGCTTATGACCCAAGTCCACTTATGCTACTGGGGAAACGGCGATCAAAGGCTTCGAACGACTCGATGAAGGCTGACGGAGGAAAAGATTCTTTCAAGCATGCCATGCAAAGGTCCAGTAATGCAACTTCCAAGCCATTTCACGTGTCTATGAATAAGAGAAAGAAAAGCAAAAAGAACGCCAACGGAACGCCAAAACTCGACACGGTACGCCATACAAATACACTTAAAAGATAAGTGTCCTGTTGGCTTTGTTTTAAGTGCGTCTCTTGACTATCTCATAGGCTCCAGCTTCAACCGATAATACAAATGGCAAGGACAAGGATCGCAGCAAAAAGGCTTCTTCTTCTTCTTCCTCCTCCGGAAGCAAATACGTGCCGATTTCGTCTTCGTTCTCCAGCAACCTGAACCCTGAAAGGCAACTGGTGCCCAGCAAGCACCACAAGTCGGACGGAAACAGTAAGAAGCCGAAGAAAAGCAATTACTCGACGGACATGGTTAGCAGGTGCAAGGACTCTGAGGAAATGAAGAACTCGATGGAAGGAAAGAGCAGCAAAAAGAGGAAGAAGCACAAGGACCGGATGGTTGAACGCAAGCATCACAGGCATCATCATCATCACCGGAGCAGCGGGAGCGGATCGCATTACAACAAGCATCAATCGCATCGCTACCTTCATCATAAACGCCGACACAAGAGAGCGAGAAAGGAACAGGATCCGGTGCCGGTCACTCCGATGCCCAGCGCACCTGCCAAGGGAGTAGTGGCTCACGGTGCAATTCCATCACCGGCCAAAAGTACCAACATGGATATGATGACGCAAGGGTTTGCGGTCGCGGAAGTGAGAAAGTCGGAGTTGACGGTTAAGATTCGCACAGGCGGTACAGAAAAGGAGATACGAGGTGATTAATTTAAGTGTTATTCTTTCTCCTCTGTCCTTGCGTGTTATATGGGGACATATTGTAATGAGGTTGGTTGTTTATTTTGTAGGCAACGAAAGCACTGTGAAACGCGCGCCTTGGCACGATTCGGAAATGAGCAGTTCCAGCAACAGCCCGTCCGATTCTGACACGACCACGAGCAGCAGTAGTTCCAGTAGCAGCGCGTTCCTTGTATCCACAAACAGTAACTCGTCGACAAGTAGCGATGACATGTACTTCTCGCAAGGCTCCAAAAACAAAAGGGCCCCAAACACATACCGACAGAAACTTGACGTACGTACTGTTATATTTCGAAGTTCTGATGTATAATTTAACGCCAGATTTTATCCCACTGATTAAAAGCAAATATTTTTAACCCATATTCATTATTTTTGTTGTATTTTTTTTAATGTTTCAATTCAGGATAATAGTAAAAGAGGGAATGGCCAGAAACCAGCAAAAAGGAAGGAAAGGACGACCAGTACTGATAGTAACAAGAGCAAGAGCAAGATTGCAGCATTTCTACCAGCAAGGCAGATATGGAGGTGGTCCGGAAAGAGTTTTAAGAGGCCAGGCACCAAAGGCAAAGCCAGGAAAGAATTCTACAAAGCGATCACGCGTGGAAAAGAAACAATAATGGTGAGTGAGTGACTGGAAAGAGCGTTCGTGTCATTTGTCCTCACGTTGGGGTTGCACAAACGGAATCATGATAATCAGTAGGTGTTTTGCAGGTTGGGGACTGCGCGGTATTCTTGTCAACAGGAAGGCCCCATCTGCCGTACGTTGGAAGGATCGAGCTGATGTGGAAGTCGTGGGGAGGAAACATGCTGGTCCGAGTCAAGTGGTTTTACCACCCCGAGGAGACTAAAGGCGGTCGAAGGCTCAACGACATGAAGGTAAATTCATGATTTACTTCAGTTTTCGTTCTAACTAGCGTATTTTATAGTAATCCTTGTGAGGAAAAACGCCCGGGATTACAAATCCATTCAAATGTGCCTTTTAGGTGACAGCTGCGTGCAACCTATTTATTACATTCACTTGATGTTGTGTTGTGTAAATTTGAGAAATGCGATTGGAAATTTTGCTTACAGGGCGCTCTGTACCAGTCGCCGCATGCTGACGAGAACGATGTTCAGACCATTTCGCACAAGTGCGAGGTCCTTTCCTGGCAGGATTACACGAAAAGGCAAGAGCTGCAGGTGGGCCACGGTTGCAATAAGTACGGGAACAACGTGCACTTCGATAACAACGACATCTACTATTTGGCCGGCACCTATGACCCTACCACGGGTGAGATATCGATGGAACCGGGTGTCAGCTAGGCAAGGACTTAAAAAAGACTGTTGTTGCAAGTAAGGACAAAACAAAGATCATTCATCTGTCAATGGTCTTCACTATGTCGCTTCCTTCATTGTCGTTGCCATTTTACTCTTATATTATCTCTGCTAAGGTAATGTTAAAATTATTGCTATTATGCAGCGATTCAGAGCACCCTTATCGGAAAAATCCACTACTCTTGCAGGAATTGAAATGTTTATAACTTGCCAAAAATTTCTGTGTTTCCAATTTAAGATGTATTTTTTTCCCAACAATACTTTAGCCATGATATTATATACAGTAATGTTCTTAAACGAATATAATTTCCCAATGTAATCCTTTACAAATGCCAGTAAGATATGTTTTTTTAAGTACATATTGTTGCACACCGTATCGTACAATTAGTTTAGCGATTTTTGTTGCGATTTACAATATGATTTCACAAATTGGGGAAATAAATTAGTAGCAAGTTCAGTTCCGCTGCTATTTTGCTAGTTATATAACACGTTTGGTTTTCAAATCTCGTAGTTTTGATTCATTCTCAGTCTGCAGTATACTGGCAACTATTGCAATTCCTGCATCATTAATGGGTTAGGAAATATGTGATTGAACCATCTGTGGAGTAAGAACATACACCATGTTGATAGATAGTTCCGAGACATTGGGACATTTGGTGTTCGTGTTTTGCAATACTTCGTCCAACGCGGTATACATATTGTACATGTTTTCCGTCATCGTGCGATGAATGGCGGAACCGTATAAGGTACTACATAAGTCACTCGCTTTGTTTGCCAATTTCAATTTTTCATCATTCGAAGCTTATTGGGGTTTGCGAGCGTGGGATGCTATTTTTGTACGCTTAAAAAAAGTTGTGTCGAGCAATATGTCCAACCAAAAAAAAAGGCCACACATTCCCTCACGGAATATTCATCGTCTCTTTTTCCTCTCTTTCTCTCTCTCTATCTTTCAAATGGACCACTACACAATATACAATTAACGATAGCGTGTATTCATATACTATACTGTATTCATTAATTATATCACCATATTGGTTAGTTGTGCTTGAAGCAATATCTTGAAACTAACAATATTTTCCGTGTATTGGCCAGATATTTAGATACTGTCTTTTATGTAAAACTTTCCAGGACTTTGTGTGTGTGTGTATAAAGCTGTGAATTAACAATTTCAGAAAGTTGGAGACGCACCATGTAAAATTCTGTTTTCGGTGAATGTATCTGATTAGGAATCTCAAGTTTTGGTTTAGAAAGAGGTTTTTGTTCGAAGTGCAATATTATTAGCCAATAATTTTGTATACGCTGTTAAATATTTTTTGCACATTGTTTTCTCCAGTTTTTTTTTTACTTGTGGCAAAGTAGAAGTTAATCTATGCTTGATTAGAAGTAATCTGTGTAGTGTGTATGGAGGTGAAGGTGCAATGATGATGGCGATGCGAGACAATTTTTAAACTTTGAAAGAAATTTGTAAGTACATTCGTTGGGAAATTTGTAATATAATGGTTATATTAGAGGGTTGCGGTGAGGATATTTTATTGCAGAATATGTGATGGCCCAATATATATAAATATTATATATAAACTTGCATCTTGACATGCAAATCCTTTGTAAATTGCTTGCGCACCAAGTAGGTTGTTCAATGTACCTATCTGTTGATAAAGAAACGTATTCTTTTACGAGAAGTTTGAATTCAACTTATTGCTACATATATTAAAAGTATAAAATGGGAAGTGGAATATTGTGCGGAAATCCTGCTAAATAAGTCACTTTCCGAAATATAAAAAAATACACAAGTGCATGCACGAGCTTATTAGAAAGTTCCATTTGACATTTCAGAGTGAAATGAAGTTCATTGTCTTGATAACCGGAATTAGGTGCGGATTTAGAGATATCCGCCCGAGTTCTTGTTATCTTATTACTTATACTCTGAGATGTTTGCCTGTTTTCGTTTAGCTGTAAATTATAATGCACTACAGGGAAAAACATAAGCAAAAAACCACTAAGTGGAACTTTGTACGGGGCATGAATCATTCATCTGTGTCCCCGCCTACTGCATCACCAAAGTTGCTGTAGTGCTCATTATATCCCGAGATCCATCTGAGAACAGTGTCTTCTCAAAGTTTGGCAAGAAAGGATGGCTGAAAAGGCAGTTAGAAATGAAGCAGTTGGCGAAGATGTAGTCGATGCTCCTGATAATGAAGTTAGAATAGCAGCATTGCAAAATATCGCCTCAGTGCTGAAATTTGTTTCCGACTCCATCGATGATGTCCCTAAAAAGATACCTGACCATCTGATGAAAGATATGAAGGTTAAAGAAAGTTTCGATATCATGAAAATTGTCAAACGAGCCCTAGAAGAATTCAAGAACTTGCTGGAAAGCCCTTTGGGCCGGGAATCTTTTGATCTTGTTTGGAGGCAAAGAACAAGTATCTTAGCTTTAGTCCATGTCGGAGCTCAGGTAATTTGATTTAATTACTTGCATTAATATGAATTGGGTATATATCCTTAATAAATTATCTTGACGATGATTTCCGTAAATTGTTTTTAAATTGTATTTGTTAGTTTACAGGAGCTGCCATTGTAGTTTTCATCTTGCAAGACTTGATAGGTGTTAAAGAAAATGAATTCGATGTGATTATTGAATCTATTGCGAAGTGCATTCAGAAGGCTGACAGTTTGCTACCTGACATAAAACGCAAGATTACAACCGCTGTTGAAGACCTAAGAAAGCTTCAAGATGACTGTTCGGATAAGAAATTATTGGAAGCTGGAATGAGACGATTCGAGGCTGATATTCGTTTTGCAAGGCTTGATTTAAACGAATGCAAAAAGAATCTTGACATCGCCCGTGATAAAATCCAGGAATGCATGGACAAGATTACTGGTAATTAAACACGGGAATGATTTTACTTATGCGTTGATTGTAAACCTCAAAATTTTTCTATAAATTTTTATAGGGATAAGATGGAGATATTACACAATACGCGCACTGGGCTTGGGAGCTGCTGGTATGATTTTATTGGGTTCTGTGAAATCTGCGAAACTTTCCAAAGATAAGGCCCTGGTAATTGGTTAGTATCTGGTATGTAAAGTTGAAGTCTGTTGTACTTTGATTAACTTATTTCTAATTATTCAGGTGCCATTGCTGGCGGGTTGGTCTGTTACGGCAAAATTCCGCGTTACAAACAATTGTACGAGAACTTAAGAAAACACAAAGAAGCTCAGACTAATTTGGAGCTTGAAGTGCAATCCATGGAGGAAAGATTGGATGCTGCCATCACTTTGTATAGTGTGACTGTAGATGTTCCGGCTTCATCGGATAAGGAGCCCAAATGAAAATTGTTTTTGGCATAATTATATGCAAATGAATAATTTATCGCTTAGAACCTACACAATTAATTTAATACTGATATATTATATTGCAATATATTTGCATTTTGTGTAATTGTTGCCAAATTTTG
>WWPM01023392.1:0-14963 GCA_023279145.1 Glomeris maerens
ATAACAGTGTGTAACTACAACAATGAGTAACAACAAATGGCAATAAATATAAATAACATATCAAATGTAAAGTCTTAAATTGGGGAGAAGTAATTATAGACCAATTGGAAATACATGTTCAGTATATTCCCAATCAGTGTAACAACAGTAAAACGTCCTGCAATATTTCCCAGTTCTACAACAAAGTACACATGTGTATAATTTTGCTAAAGCAGTTGTAATACTTAACTTATCTTAATTGTACCGAGAACTTTTTCGCGAGACGTGAAGTTAGCGAGTAGAGAAATACGTGTATACGTAAAAGATAAACTTGTATATAAAACTTTAGTGAAAACGAACTCGAATAGAATCCAAATGTTTCTTATTATATGTAATTTAGTTATCGGAAGCCGATGGACCGCGGCTACCTTCGTGGCTGCATTTCGACGAGGCCACTTCTTCGTTGCAAGGTATCCCGTTGGAAAGCGACCGGGGCAGACATTTTATCTCCGTGAAAGCCGTAGCGCCACCTACCGGCCAAGGTGAGTCCGGAAAAGTTTCCCCAAGTTTCCGGGTTTCCAAAACTTTGCGGGTTACGCAGGCGAGGAGCAGTTTGCGCGGGAGATATTCTCCATCGAGGTGCTGCCATATTGGCAAGAATCCGGAAGGATGATGGCCGCCAGTGACGTCATCAAGTGCGAGGCGGGCCAGCCTGGGACCATCTTGTCCTTAGTCGTGGACGCGGACCCAGGGGCTCTCGGCGCAAGCGAAAGGCTGGATTTGGTCCGAAAAGTCGCCTCGCAAGTTGCAATCGATGAGGTAAAGACCCCAATGATGATTCCAACGGTGTATATAACTTTAATGACAAACGCAAGACACGCCTACCAGGCCATGCCAATGGCTATCAGGCCAACGCCCATCAGCCAATAAGGATCTTCGGAACGAATTTCACCGTATTTTCTGTATTTTCAATGTATCGATGGAAATTTGGTGGTATCGTTTAGATAATTCTTTAACCATTTTAGATGTTCATAACTTCGGTTTGCGAAGTTTGTCATTAAAGTTATATACACCGTTGGAATCGCAATTAAATTCTGCACAAACCTGTAAGAATTTACTAAGTTCAGCGTTTTTACAGTAAGTAAGCCTTACTTGGTAGACTGAACTAAATTAGTCAAGGACCCTGGTTTCATAAGACTAACTTTATTGAAAGTAGTTAAGGACTAAGTAAACCTAATTGAGCTTAATGTTCTTGGTTATCCATAGACTTAATTTGAACTAAACATTGGCTGTGTAAACTTAATGATGAATGGAACTAATCTAACTGAAACGAAACCTACACTTAAGCTAATTTATACTCAACTTCCTGTAAATTAAACTTAATCTCTTTAGACTGAACTAAATGTAAACTTAAGTGTGATCTAGAATCAACTTAGTGCATAGACAAAACTTGATAATTAACATTATATACATATTCATTATACGGTAAGTAAATTGGACCGCAAGTTGTTTGTCCGTAACCCTTCATCTTGTATCTAGACTATACCTAAATTCTGTCTTAATTAAGATTAATTTAGTTGCAATCCAGTTGAAATTTAGTTGTAGTTCAATTAAAGTTTAGTTTAGTTGCAGTTCAAATGAAGTTTAGTTTAATTCCAGTTCAGATGAAGTTTAGTTTAATTTCAGTTCAAATGAAGTTTAGTTTAGTTGCAGTTCAAAGAAAGTTTAGTTTAATTCCAGTTCAGATGAAGTTTAGTTTAGTTTAATTTCAGTTCAAATGAAGTTTAGTTTAATTCCAGTTCAGATGAAGTTTAGTTTAATTTCAGTTCAAATGAAGTTTAGTTTAGTTTAGTTGCAGTTGAGATAAAATTTAGTTTAGTTTAGTTGCAGTTGAGATAAAGTTTAGTTTAGTTTAGTTGCAGTTCATATGAAGTTTAGTTTAGTTGCAGTTCAAAGAAAGTTTAGTTTAATTCCAGTTCAAAGAAAGTTTAGTTTAGTTGCAGTTCAAATGAAGTTTAGTTGCAGTTCAGATGAAGTTTAGTGTAGTCCCAGTTGTGATGAAGTTTAAGTTAGGCAAGTTTAGATTAATTTAACTTTGTATATAGTATTACATTAAGGTTTGAGACGAATGGAATCTGTCGCTTGCAGAAACTGGTGCAGATGATGTCGCTTGGCCTGGACGACCACGCGCTGGACAACTTCGCCATCATGGCCGGGCCGGGAAACTCCCGCCACAAAAAGACACCGGGTCTGGTCCTTCGTTGGCAGGTCGGCTGCGGGGGCAAGATCAGCGATGACCACTCGGACTCCGTGTCCACCGTCGAGCGCTCGTCCAGGGACTCGAGCCTGGCCGGGCTCCTCGGCTTCCCGGTCATCGGGTGGCACGTGTCGTCCCGCGACCCCGACAGACTGCGCAGGGACCTGGGGCACCACGTGCACCACACGCCGGTGCCGGGGCACTCCGGCCCCACGAGGCGGCCCGAGACGAGCACCCACCCTTACGACGACTACGAAGACCCGGACTCGAGCACGGAAGACGAGGGACCCGTACCGGAGAGCCGCATCGTACCGACCATGTCGTCGCCCGTCTTCACCCACCTGTCGACAACCACGACCACCACGATCACCACGACCCACAAACATAGGCACCATCACCACGCGGCCGAAGGGTCGGAGAGGGGCCGGCACCACAGCGGGGAGCACCCGGACGACTTCGAAGGGTTGGTGACCGCGACCCCCGCTTGGAAGTACCACGAGACCCCGATGCCGACCCCGGTACTCACCGTCACGCCCACTTGGACCGAGAAGCCGAAACCGGGAGAGGAAACGGTCAGTATCGCGAGCACCAAGACGGTGGCCTTTGAGACCGCGTCGACGACTCCGACCGTCGCGCCGCCGCCGACCGAGCCCCCGGTCGACCCGAGGACCACGGTGACGATGCACAGGAACTTCCATCCGAGTCTCATCAACAGGATACAGAAGCAGGCTGCGATCGTGGGCAATATCTTCCGCTTCAAGGTTTGTGTCTGTTTAGTAGTTCTACGTAAACTTTGTATTACTTAATCGCCAATTCCAGTTCCTTACGAAGTCTTCGGATCGCTTTCAGATCCCGTCCAACACTTTCTACGATTTCGACGACGGGGAAACGGAGAGTCTCACGCTCACGTTACTGGCGGAGAACTCGAGCGTGTTGCCGGCCGAATTCTGGATCCAGTTCAACGCGACCAATAACGAGATCTACGGGCTGCCCCTGGAGAAGAACATCGGCCACTGGGAGTTCCAGCTGGTGGCCAAGGACCGGGAAGGAGCCAGCGTCAAGGAAGTCGTCGAGATCCACGTGCGCCAGGACCCGGCTTTCCGGAATATCAATCACGAGTTCATCACGCACGTCAGATACGACACGTAAGCAACGTTCGTGATCGTCGCGGTATAGTATATGTGTAACTAACGACCTCCAGAGGGAGGGGTGATTGAGGTGGTAAACAATTAAGTGACGTCACGAGTCACACCACCAGAAATTCCAAACTCCATTTGCGATGCAAATGAATGGAAGTGGAACGAGAGGGAAGGGAGAGAATTTCAGAATCATCGCCGAGTGTGGACGCAGAGGTGACCTACTTCACTGAAGGGG
This sequence comes from Glomeris maerens, assembly GCA_023279145.1. Lineage (NCBI taxonomy): Eukaryota > Metazoa > Arthropoda > Diplopoda > Glomerida > Glomeridae > Glomeris > Glomeris maerens. The sequence goes on from WWPM01023392.1 coordinate 3,611, forward strand.
TTCCGAGTCCGCGGTGGTCCTCGTCCCAGATCCTAGCAGTAAACGGTCGGTAGAGAAAGGGGCCAGCAGATTCCAGCAAGCACGGAGGGGTATTAATTACCTTTAAATAAAGATATTTACCGTGTGAATTGCGTAGTTGAGTTTCACTTACGGCCGAGGGCGCCGGGGGCTTTGAACCACTTGGCGTAATTAGGTTTGTCACATGTATTAGAGTAAATTAATCGGAATTAGTCAGTTGTTGGGGATGCAAAGACAAAAATATTTTTCCTTTGCTTCACTCTCCAACAGTATCGGTATTAAACTAGGTGTCGTAATGAACAATTGTTGAAGGGACTGAAAAATACGGTTCACTCGAAGCCACTATTTATAACCGGGTTCTACTGTTTTAGCGCGTCATTATTATTAGTGACAAGCCGGGACCCGGCCACGCGTTGCTCTGGCTGAATTGTGTTTCTGGTATCCATTGGTTTGGATTGATTTGGTGGGGATGGGATTCATGCGACGGAATCATGGTGTAAGGGTTCATGTCATCGTAGTGCCATGTGGCGGACAATGTTTTTAGTCATTCCGTGTTCGTGAAGTGGGTTGAACCCTTTTGGGGTAGGAAGGTTGGGGTTTTTGATCTACGAACCTTGTCCTGTGTGGGACGAACACATCCCGCCGTAAATTATCGAAATTGGTGTAACCGTTCCGAAGTGATGTGCAGACAACGGTTTGTGCAGGATGAAAGAGACCACTGCAGTGATTAGTAAATTACGAGGATGAATGGAAACTATGAGCTGTGTATTCATGTGTGTATTTCCCTTTTTCTTTCTTCAAATAAGGCGGCGATTCCCCAACGCGTCCTGGCAGATCCGGCTCGTGGAGAAACTGGAGGAGTTCTTCGGCAAACCGTCCAACCTCGGCATCCTGGTGCGCTCCGTCACCAACGGCCAAACGACCCTGTTCACGTGGACCGCGAACGCCCTGTCGGTGCACCACTGCCCGCGACACAACATCACCGAACTGCACCGCGCCATGACCACCGGCGGCAAGGACGACATCGCGTCCCCGGCGCTGCGCGACGCCGCCGACCCCGAGTACCGCATCCTCAAGGTCCAACTGAAAATGCTAGGTTTGTGCAAGCGCAAGGAGGTCGTCGGGATCCCGCAGGCCAACGAATCCCCCAAGGTAGTGAACCAGATCGACCGCGTGGACGCGTGGGTCGGCAAGATGCTCACCTTCCAGGTGCCCGAGGACACGTTCTGGGACGAGGAAGGGACCACGGGAAGGCTGAAACTGGTCCTCGAGACCATCGAGGGCATGCCGCTGCCCGCGTCCTCGTGGATCATGTTCAACTCGTACAACAGCACGCACGAGTTCGTCGGGCTGCCCATGAAGGAAGACGTCGGCTCGCGGGTCTACAAGCTCATAGCGATGGACAAGGAAGGGTTGACCGCGATGGACGCCCTCACGGTCGTCGTCCACCCCGGCAACGTGACCGCCGTGCCGGTCGTCACGTTCAGCATCCACCTGGACGTCGACTACGACCAGTTCACGCGCGACACCCGCAAGAAGATCATGGTCCTCGACAAGATCAAGTACGTATACGGCGACCAGGACATGCGGCACATCTCTGTCGTGTCCATCACGAAGGGCTCGGTCGTCTTCTCGTGGACCAACTCCTCGCTGCCCACCGACCGCTGCCCGAAGGACGAGGTGAAAAGGCTTAAGAGCGTGCTGGTCGACGACTACGGCAACATGTCGGAGCGCCTCAAGATGGCCTTCAGCATGGAGCTGAAGATCCTAAACGCGGAGGCGATGGCGTCCGCCGCGTGCGAGGACGCCATCAAGCCCACAAAGCCCGTGATGCCCGCGTCCCCCGAGGGCCCCAGCGGGGAAACGGAACACGCGACGAGCGAGGACGACGTGTACCTGACCACGGTCATCCCGGCCGTGGTCATAGCGGCCATGCTGATCGTGGCGGCCATCATCGCTTGCGTGCTGTACCGCAAGAAGCGAAAGGGCAAGTTGAACGTGGAGGAGCAGAGCGCCTTCCTCAACAAGGGCATCCCGATCATCTTCGCCGACGAGCTGGACGACAAGGCGGACCCGGCAAAGTCGCCGGTCATCATGAAGGAAGAGAAGCCGCCGCTGCCACCGCCGGAGTACCCGAGGTCCTCCGGCAGCTCCAGCCCGGCCACTCCTCCGAACGACCGTAAGGGCCCGAGGGACGGCAACAATCCCGGGTCCGTCGCTTCCGCGAGCCGCGGAAGGATGGACCCGGAAGTGGCGGTAAGACCGGGGCCCGGCATGTTCCCGGTCCCGGGCAACGAGAACTCGCCGCTGTACCAGCCGCCGCCGCCCTTCACCACCAACAGGGACACGAGGATGAACCGGCCCAAACACACGAGCACGCCGACGTACAGGATGCCACCTCCGTACGTGCCCCCGTAACGCGGCCCCTGAAACCTGCAAGCAACCTTGTCGTCTTCCAGGAGACGTAACCTAAATGACGGGAAATCTCTCTCGAAGACGGACGGACGGACGGACCGAACGTGGTGAATCTTGTAGATTCAACGGTTCACCTCTTTTTGTATTTTCATTATTATTAGTAAATTCTCATTTGTTTTGTAGTCTTTGCAGCGTCTAGGGGGTCCTAAGCCTTTCAGGGGCCAAAACGATATTGGTCACAAGCAAGATTGTATCCAAAAGAAAGAAAGATACACCGTTGGGCCCTTTTGCGTGCGCTTTCAATCGCAACCATTTACGGTTTTTTGTTTATAACCCTCATTAGGTTAACTTCTTGCGCAAAAATGCTGCTTTAAATGAACAGTAAGGCAACTGTTATTATTATATTTTAAACTATGTATGCACGCTTTGAAAGTGTCAAGAAACTGGCCGTTTATCGGTTAGGGCATGCGTAAGTATATCCAAAATGAGGCAACTTTTGGGTAAAATAAAGTATATTTCTGTGAATTTCAAGTAAAATACGGTTAATATTAAAAATTACCGTCTTCCAAACGCGACAAAAGCAGTTTGCGAGTCCTGGTTTTATAAGTAATGCTTCTTCTTTACGGATTTCATTTAAAATTAAACAATATTCTTCAATTTCTTGGAGTAATTTTGATGTCAAAATAATGATTTGAATTACTTATAACTCGACCAACAAGAGAAGAACCAAGGGAGGGGCTAAAATGGCCCAATCGGGGAAAATCGCTTATGCATTTGTTTGGCCAGGTGCTTTCGTCCATAGAATTCAACACAAAATGGCGGCTTCGTGTAGGCGATCACTAGCCAGGAGAAGGCAATCGCAAACACATCATTGCGTTTCATTCGTTGATTCGAACGAAAGGGGTGTGGCAAACCACGCCCCTCGTTCTTCTCTTGTTGGTTCAGTTATAGTCGCAATTATCGAGTCGAATCTCGTATACACAGCCCCAAAGTGCCCATATATCCACTTTTAAAGTCTGCATACATACTATACAAGGTTTTAAGCTGCTTTTTTTAATATAATTTCAAAGAAAAGAAACGGTTTTAAATCTGAAATCTGGGGAAAATGCGAGGCCTTTTTCGAGCCGCGGCTGCTTTCGGCAACTATCTTTTCATCCTTTTTTCCCCCCTATATATCTTATTCGATGAGTACTATAGGAGGTGACTCTATACATATAAAGACGGAAGACAATTTTGCAGATGCGCTAGGACAATCGGAAGGAAAATCTGGCGCACGAGTTCCTTTCGCTTCTGCGCGTCTCTTCAAAGTCCTCGTTCACGGCAGTTATAAAATAGTGAAGTTTTTTAGAGGTCGTTTTGAAGCTACTACGCGAGCCCAGTTTTTGATATACTGTTTGTATTCTCTATAAGCTTATCGCGAACACGGTGCGGGTTTCGAAGCGGATTGTCGGGACATCCTCGATCACTGATTGCGCGTACCGCACATCGGCATAACTTTGTATTTGTATTCAAGTTGGATTTCTACAAAATGTCCTCGTGTATATCTTTTACCTTTTTTTTTGTACCCCCCACATTCACCCTAATTAATTAATTATAATTATCGTCAGTGTGTAAATGTGATTATATATAGTATATAGTAAGTATATATCGTACTTTCTCGGTCGATTCCGATGTACTTTTTGGTTTTTATACGAGGTAAGTCACAAAGTAAATGTATAATTCGTAGATTTAGCGGAAATATTTTGCGATCGGAGCGATCGAAGTCAAGTCAGCGTACGCGGTTACGTATTTATCCGCTCGGCATTTTCAAAATGCGGACCGTATTGTATTGTTTCTTTCGATTTAATTTCTTTTTGTTTTTTTTTTTCAAATTGTATTGCGCATTTTTGCAATGTTGGCTATACTTTTTTGTGTTGATTTTCCCGTACGTAACTTAATTGTCATCTCGTGTCACGCAGTTACCGTGTCGTGCGCAGTGTTGATTAATTTCCCGCCATTGCAACTGCCAGTTTAGTTCAGCAATCAATAGTTAATTATCCGGATTCGGTTTTGATTCGTAAATATCATTATTATATACTCCTAATGGAAGTTTAACAGAGTATAACGTGCAGTACTATTTACTTACGATACTATCGTATATATGTATACGCAGTTTAAAACAGTTTAGTAGAGAAATAAATGACAGCGAGTCCCAAAGCTCTAACGTAAAGTATTGTTGTACATATAATACCAAAATTTAACTTAATTATAGCAAATATTCAATTTAATTATGATAATAATTCATATTTTTGTTTTATATTCCTATGTTAAGTTTTGAAATTTCATGTTTTTCTTAATTGCATTGCTTAATTTATGTAATCCCATGTTTTTAATGTTTTTTTACTAATTGCACTGGCCTAATGATGTGTTTTTTGCATGTTTTTATTGATAATGATTGCAATTTTTAGTGTTAAATTGTATGTAACTGTGACGTTATCCGGCAGATGGCGCCACATTGGAATGTCGGTTGCTTTGTTCACTTCTCTTGGTTTATCTAGAGTTCGGAAACAGCACTGTACGATCGCCATTTCAAATAACAAAAACCAGTATTTAGATGGTTGAAAGATTATATCTCAAGATTCCCAAATGATTAATTGATTATTATAATCGTACACCGGAGGTAAAGAACAGTTCGGGAATTTATGCGAATGTTCGAGTTGGTCGCTAGGTGGCGACACCGCTACCCGCGTACCGGTACTAATTCTGTACGGCGCATCGACAATACCGGTGTTGCGATGCGAAGAAACTTGCATTGTCTATACACATTGCGATACGTATCAAAGCGGCGCAACTGCAAATACCGGTATACGAATGTCGTTCGAGTTGTACGGCGGAAGCACTACCCTGGTACCGGTACTAAATCTATACACGGCGCGGTTCGTGTCGGTTCAGCGCATCGACAATACCGGTGTTTCGATGAGAAAGAGACTTTATTGTTTCTATACACATTGCGGTACGTATCGAAGCGGCGCAACCGCCAATACCGGTGTGCTGAGACTGGAGGCTCGGTTCGGGATCGCTGTGATCAAAGATGGCGGCGATTTGACGAACGGCGCAACCGATACAAAGCCGAGGACCTTAAAAACGGAGAATTAAGGTGGGGGAGAAAAAAAAACCGTTGGCCATGAAACGCAACATGATGAAACGGCAACACGATCGCTCCAACTCTTCGCCCAACAAAGCCGCTAAACGGGCTCGGGAGCGATCGAGCGTCTCGCGGTTCGACGACAGCCCGCGAACGACGCGATCCATGGCCGCATCGCCGGACAGACGCCGTAGCGGCAGCGGCATCGATCAGCCCAAGTTCGGCGGCGGCGCTCGTTCCAGCGGCGCGCAATCGCAAGCGGCGCACTACGCGTCTATGCAGAATTCGAACGCCGGCTCAGCGATGATCGGCGGCAAGCGACGCAACGATTCGGTCGATCGCAATTCGCACCAAGCGGCGTCGGCGTCGCAGCCGCCGCCGCAGGACGACTACTCGGCGTTCCGCGGCGGCGGGCGTAGCTTCGACCGAACAGCCGACTATCGCATTCTGCGGGTCAGCGGCTTGAACCAGCGGGTTAACGACGCCATGATGAGGGACACGCTGCTGAGGGAGTTCAAGCGATACGGCGATGTGGACGTGAAGATGTCGCATTCGCACGACGGCGTCGAAAGGGTGGCCCACGTCTACTTCCGGTCCGCGGAAGACGCGAGGGACGCGAGACACGCGAAGGCCAGGCTGGTGCTTTTCGACCGCACGCTCCAGGTGGAGCCCGTTTATCCGGAGAGCGGCCCCACGGACAGAGGTATACGTAAACGAATTAAGCGGGTTTTTATAGACTTGACTAACTTTTTGCTTTCGCGTTCCCGCAGAGCGAAGAGGCCGCCGCAGCACGACACCGGACAGCCTGTCCTACCTCGGCGGCAGCGGAAGAGCAAGGGGCCGCGGCCCTTCCCCGGCCCATTCCAACTCGAGCACTTCGAGCCTTCACCGAAGGGGCCGGCGGTCGGACAGCGCCGACCGCGCCCTCACCGGCCACCTCCACCACCACCACCATCACCACCACCATCCGCTGTCCTCCTCCTCCTCGCGAGACGCCATCTTCCGCCGCGAACACTCCGCGTCCCTCGCGGTCTCCAACTCCGGGGGCGGACACCGCGGCGGAGGCGGAGGAGGAGGAGGAGGAGCGGCGGACTACATCTCTTCGTCTTCGTCCGCGTCGACCGCCGCGCAGCTCGCGAGGAGGCAGCACCACGACGACAAGAAGGAGAAGTTCCCCAACTACCTGCACCACATCCCGCCCGAAGAGGACGACAAGGCCAACCGGACGCTGTTCGTCGGCAACCTGGACGTGAACATCACGGAGGCCGAGCTGAGGAGGATCTTCGAGAAGTACGGCGTCGTCGAGGACATCGACGTGAAGCGGCCGCCGCCGGGTCAGGGCAACGCGTACGCGTTCATCAAGTTCCTCAACCTGGACATGGCGCACCGCGCCAAGGTCGAGATGTCGGGCCAGTACATCGGCAAGTTCCAGTGCAAGATCGGCTACGGCAAGCCCATCCCCACGACCCGCATCTGGGTCGGGGGCCTGGGGCCGTGGACGTCGCTGTCGCACCTGGAGCGCGAGTTCGACCGCTTCGGGGCCATCAAGAAGATCGACTTCGTGAGGGGGGACAACCACGCGTACATCCTGTACGACAGCATCGACGCGGCGCAGGCCGCGTGCAAGGAGATGAGGGGATTCCCGCTCGGCGGACAGGACAAGCGGCTGCGCGTCGACTTCGCGGACACGGGGCCCTACAACTTCCACCAGTCGCCCGCGAGGAGCGCCTCGGGGGACTACTTCCCGGCCTCTTCGCACCAAAGGCACGCGGCAACCGATGACGCACCGCCGCAGGTTACCGGCTCTGACCTAAGGTTTTGCTCTTCAAGGGACGCGGACGGGCAGCAGTGGCACCAAACGTCGGCCGCGCCGCCGCCAGCGGCGGCAGCAGCAGCATCAGCAGCAGTGGGGGCTTCGGGCAAGCCACCCGGCTTCGCGTCTTCGCAGCCGTACGACGGTTACTACGAGGGCAACGCGACGGGCGGCAACAGCGTCAGGCCCAATCCGTCCGAGTGGCCCAACAACGCGAGGGACCGCGGCGACCCGGCGACCGCGGGCAACGACTACAACAGCGGAGGCAGGCAGTGGTCCCTGTCGGCTTCGAGGGAACACCAGTCCGCGGCTTGGAGGGGCACGTCCAGAGGCGAGTGGAGCGAGAGACGAGGGAGCGGCAAGAGACCTAGGACCCCGGACGGAGACCAAGACGACAAGGCGGAAAGGGAGCGGCGCAGCCCGAAGAGACAGGCGTCGGCCTCGCCGACGCCCGCCTCTAGGGACCGCGATCGGCAGTGGAGGGGCCCTTCGGACAACAACGACTCGCCGCGCGGCCCCAACGACAAAAGGGCCCAGTCGCCCGCGTCGAGGAAACACGTGAAGGAGGAAGCGGACGGCAAGAGGGCGGCGGGCGAGATCGGGGCCGCGGCCAGCCTCCAGGAGCTGGTCAAGTGCTGCTCGGCGTCCACGTGGCTCGGCGGCCTGATCCTCAAGAGCAGCTGCTTCCCGACGAAGATGCACCCGGTCGGGGGCAACGCGGCCCTGACGGACACCCTGATCGCGACGAGCGCGGCGACAGCCGCGCCACCTGCGCTCAAGATCACGCAGCGACTGCGGCTCGACCAGCCCAAGTTGGACGATGTCCTCAAGAGGTTGACGGCTTCCGGCGCCGAAGGACACTGCGTCTTCGTGGCCGTGCCGGGGACCCCGGACCCGGCGGCCGCTAGCGCGGCCGCCCAAGGTCCGGTGCAGCAGAGGCCCCTGCGCAACCTGGTGTCGTACCTGAAGCAGAAGGAAGCGGCCGGCGTGATCTCGCTGACCCGTGTCCAGCCGCCGGCCGGCGAGCAGCAAACGGGCGTGCTGTACGCGTTTCCTCCGTGTAAGTTCTCGAACGACCTGCTGCGGCGCTCCGCGCCCAACCTGAGCGACGAAGGGCTGAAGGATGACCATCACCTGGTGATGGTCGTCGTGCGTGGGGCCGTCTAAAATAAAAACTGATTTTCTTCCAAATTTTTAGACGAACGCTGCGTTTCGACAACACCATCTTCGAGCGAAGCCGATTTAGCGATCTCTCTATACTGCAACTGCGCTTCTCCACTCGGTCTGAAAGAAAACACTTTTTCCTCCTTAATCCGCAGTTCCGCCATATAGAGAGATTGCGCCGCGTTTATCGAATTCGCGAAAGGAAGGTTATAACGGATTCGATACTTAATTCGGTTCGTTTGAAGATGGGGATGTCGGACCGCGCTTTAAAAACGCTGGACGGAACAGAACTTTCGGATCAATTCACGGCCGTGTTATGAATTTTTACTCCAAAATTCCAAAGTACGTTCCCCGTTTAACTTTTTGACGTGCAAGTTTACCAACGGTAACCGTCTTTTTATTTGAAAACGAAGACTTTTAGTATTTTTTTTCTTGAATATATCTGAATATTCTTCCCCAAGTCACACATCAAGAGACATTTTAAAGTTCTTAAACAAGACGCGGCTTAAGAAACTACAACTCCACGCGATAGAGACGCAAAATGAAATTTTTAGTTACTTTGCCGACACGTACAACGATAATTATAAATATTACGGCTCAGATCCTTGCGCACATCGCAGCAAATACGGTTATTTCCCTTACAATGTCTTTAAAGGGCCAGTGAGTTCGTATTTTCTAACATTTTTCCCAACAGAATTGGATCAAACAAACCTGGAATTGATTTCTTGTTTGCTGGGCAACTAATTGTAGAATATTCTGGGGGTGATCGCTGTTAACGGGTACAGCCGAGCAGTACAGATCGCATTCGATTCCTCCCACTTGAATGCTGTTCCGTCAAGAGCTACAACTCCCCCTTTAAAAAAAGGTAAAAATGTAAAACGACTACTGGAGTAACTCGGGTGCAAGTTTCCAGGTTATTCCCCATTCCTCGCTGTTCCATCAATCGCCGCAAAGCCCCTTGAAGGTGTAATCCTCTGTTCACGCATCCAACAATATTTGATGTTATATTACTGAAATTTTTAAATTATAAATTCCAGTTACAGGAGTTCAGTTACTGCTACGGATGGCACCCATACATGTAGAAATTGGACACGTAGCAGGTGTATCTCGCTACCAACACCTGTAGCAGATTCAACTGCTCACAGTTTGAAATTGCCCTGGCCTTTTACTGGTACGGATGGCACCCATACATGTAGAAACTTGACAATTAGCAGGTGTATCTCCCCATCTACACCTGCTAACCGTCACTCCACTGTAGCAGATTCAACTGCTCACAGTTTGAAAACGGCTACGCAGAAAAATCTGAAAATTTGCACGAAGGTTCTGCATTATGTGGAATATATTTCCTTCAAATTTCATAATTATTAAAAATGTGTTGTAGTTAAACTGACCAGAGTATACGAACACTTGAACTCATTTCAATCCCCGAAACCCAATAATAGACATTTCGCTTTGTGGAGCTCACTGCCCTTTTAAAGATGAAACTTTCCAGTACACATGGACCTTTCAGATATATACGGAAAACCAAAACGATCTACGAGAGACCACGGGTTTCCAGGTAAAATGCGGTGCGCGGTAACCGACAGTGGCGTTTGTACGGGAATCCCTAAAAAACACATTTGAAGAAAAATGTCAGCTCTTGTCTGTTTGTTTCCCAGATGATCACATGATATGGCTGCTTCTTCTCGTTCTGCTTGCCAATGATTTGGCGTGGCGCGAAAAAAAGCCTCTCTCTCTGTGCCAGCGGATACGATAGTGTCTGTGCTTGTGTCGTGTCGTGTGATATGATGATGATGATGATGATGATGATGATGTGATGATCATTGATGATGATATAAATGAGAAAAAAAGTTGCAATCGTTTCAGTGATCCGCAGGCCGCGGCTTCTCTCTTCGCAGTGACGTGTGTAAGTTTAGTGGAGAGAAATGTTGGTGGCGTACTTCGCGTGTTTGGGTTTGGCTGGCGCAAAGCAATGAAAGGAAAGGAGAGTGTGAGTGATATATATGTATATGAAAAAAAGTTATAATCCTGATTTCTTTTAAAAAAATATGGGAAAAGTGCATCCACGCAATGTTTTTAAGTTTCGAAAGCAGTTGTGTTGACCGCGTCCGCCGCACGCCGACACCTTGTGCCACCTCCTCTATCAAACAAAAAAACCCCTGTGTGGTGTGTTTGTGTTTTCATCTTTTGTGAGATACCGGTAAGAGGTTTCGTTTTGGTTAAAAGAAAGAAAGAGAAAGTGGAAGGGAAAGTTGTTAGTGGTGCGCGTGTCATTTTAGCACACAAAATTTTTGTTGTAAAGAAAGAGAAGAGAGCCGCTTTGCGATCAGTGAGATGAGATGAGATGAGATGAGATGCAAAAGAGGAAAGTGTGGGAAAAGATGGTTTAGTTTTCTTATAAGATTGTGGTTAATAAGTGTCTGTGCGTAAAACTTCGAGGGAAGTAAACGGAGGAAAGCGGCGAAACAAAGTGACGTGATGTTACCGTAACGCGGCAACCTCTTCGTGTTCGTCATTGTATGATATTATAATAATTACACATCGATTGTTGTAATTGGTGTTTATTTGTTTCAAAACGCTTTTCTTGATATTTTTTTTAGTTGCGGCTTAACATGGCAATCTTCGCGATCGGTCCAAGAAGCTCATTTCGTTTCAATCTTGGGTTTTTAAAGTACATACATACTTACAACAAAATTACAAATTGAGTAATGTAGTTTAGTTTGTTGGTACGATTTTGTTCTCCGTATCATTGATCGATTACCTTTTTTATTTCAGTATGTATAGTCGTAGTCCAGCTACGAGGAGTAGTATGTACATCC
>WWPM01023396.1:0-24837 GCA_023279145.1 Glomeris maerens
TTTCCTTGCCATATGTTGAAATGACTGTATAATCTGTTTTCCACAATATAGACTCCCCTGTGCATAAAAAACTGAAGAGCATTATATTAGCAACACGTTTGATGAATGATATCCATCAACTATCACATAAGTATCAAACGTCGATGGTTGAATGTTTACAAAAAATTGTAATTCACTTCGCAAGTAAAAATACTCATTACTTTTTTGATGCCATGAAATCTAGGTTTGTACTCTGCTGATAATACATTGAGCAAGTACACTAATAATTAGCCAGAACTTTTATTTCAGATGTTTGTTAGCTGCGCTGCACTTCAACGAGAACAAGTTGCAGGCTACGACAGCTGAAGGATTTCAATGGAAGATAAATTACGACAAAAAACGTAAGGGAAGACCAACAGCTCAGGCAATTAAAGTAGCCAACACATACAGTAAGTATGGCAATGCGCCATTAAATTATTTCACTTGTTAAGGTATTGATTTCCCTTAGGTTATGTAGAAAGGTTATTTGCTGCAGTTTTCGCAGCGTGTAGTAAACACAACAGTTATGATAAGGCGAACCACTCGCATACTGTAAACCGACCTCATCCGCTCTCACATGGAATGGACAGAAGTAAAGGAAAAGAGGACATAGTAAAAGAGCAGCTGTCACGATTTGCAAGGTTGTATTTGTATAATAATGTTCAGCAATATATTGAAGCCCACAAATTGCAATTAGAGACGAGACCATTACAGAGGATCCACTCCAGACAATTGTAATGGATATTGCAAGTAGTTCCAGTGAGTGTGATTCCAGTGATACCGACAGCGACAGTTAACGAATTGCAGACAATTTTCGTAAGTTATTTCTACAATTAATACATTGCATTCAATATCTTGGATATTTAAATCCACAGTAATTTCCTTGTTCGCTAGGAAACAGCTTCCTTATTGCGCCGACAACACAGCTTGGTAGAGCCATGCGCTTCTTTTTTCCCAGGCGATGCCATATCCACCTAGCGAATTGCCTATATGCAACGTACCTATATTTCCTGATGAGAAATGTAGAAATTAAGTACTGTATAACTGTTGGTATTGTAGAATAAAATTACAAAGCTATACCTATGTATGTCATTATCATCTGTGTCACCACTTTCTTGAACATATGCGTAATAAGCCAGCTGTAGAGAGTCCACATTCAGACAGTGCAGTTCCATAAGTGGGCTTTCAGTGATACAATGGCCTTCAATTTTTTCCTTTATTTTTACGGTTTCATGGCAGCAGAAACTGTCATGTTCGGTTTGCATTACAATGCATTGGTCACACATACACCTAAAACATAAAAGTCATTGACCGCAAATACACATGTGACTGTTCCTATAACCTTGGACTAAGCTATAACCAATATACCAGTTCGTGTTTCCTGTGCGACGAACTGAATCCGCAATCTGTTCACCTGCTTTGTGGATGACAACAGCACTCGAACTTGCAATTGAATCACCACAATTGTTTTTGAGTCGCTGAGGTTCAAATTGAAATGGTTTTATAGCTGCGAAAATGAACTGTCCCAACGCTTGAGACGCCACCATCTTTATGTAGTACTACCGAGAGTTGGTACTACTTATGACTACAGCTGGCTACACATACATTCCCCTGTGACGTCCCAGGGGTCATATTATTTCCGCCCATGCAAAAACAAGATGGACGCTATGCATCGCCGTTTGGGTCCTTTTTACAGCCTTTTCAGCGAATCTAGGTAAACAAAACAAAATATATTAAAGCTATATGCATTTGATATCTTACACTAATGAAATACTCCCTTTGTTTAAGATCTCAGAAACCTCTGCATTTCTCCTTTAATTATTAAAATTATGTTTTAGAAAATTCCCTATGATCTCTACTGTCCAACAGTAATTAGCACTCTGGCTCAACAATGCTGCACAAAATGACGGTTGTTCTGAAGGCATCCCTTGATCAAGAGGAATGCGAGTGGGAAGATCAAGATTGGCTTGATTTGACAAGAGTGCAGATTCCCACAGCCATTCAGACACAGACCGCTTGCCAAACTATGACTATAACACAAATTTTAGAGCCAGTTTGGGAAGATGCATGTCTCAATACAAAATAATACCAATATTATTAAACAGGGTGTCTCAAAAACACGCGGCAAAAATGCACGGGCTGATGCACAGGAGCATATTTTGTTCGTAAATGATTTTTGATATTCTGCTCTGTTTTAAAGATACAGGGTCAACCGGTGAGTTGCGTGACCCTGTTTTCCATTCTGGATTGCAGGGACGAGATATGATATGCGCTTCATTGAACCGAACATGTACTCATATACGCCAGCACCGGAAGATGTTGCTCCTGTTGAAAATTACGCAGATCTTGAGGATGACTTGTCAGAAAATTTTTGTGACCTTGGCGATCCAGGATCACTTGGAAATGTTGATGGAGCACCTCATGGTCATGACAATGCAATACCCGAGGAATGGAAAAATTTAGACTAGCTCTTGTTTCCTAATGTTCCAACGAGTATTGCTGAGGCTGTACTATTGTTCATGAATTTTGTGATGCTGTATGCACTGCCTTGGACTGCCATGGAAGATTTATTTAAACTTGTGAATGTCATTTTTGGAAGATGCATATTACCGCAAAAGAAATTCTTAATTGCAAAGCTTTTTGGCGGAATGAATTCGCAGATTACATTCCATTTTTACTATCCAGATTGTGAGTGTTACCTAGGTAAGTTCACCTAATTCAATTGTGATTACAAAATTTTGGGTGGTGTATAACTGAAATATTAAATGCTGTGGGATCACACTAGTTCTGATTCATGGTTCTGTCTTATACAATATATTCCTGAGAATAGATTGTATACGATTGCATGTATTGTTTTAAACAGGTAAACATTTTGGCAAAACAGTTCCTGGAAAGGTGTTCACTTGCTGCGAATGTGATGCGCAACATAGCAACAGAGATCTTTGCTCTCAGGGACACTTCTTTGTGACTTTATCACTAAGAGAACTGTTGAGGTATCTCCTGCGGAAACAAGCTGTGTGTGAGGCCATCGCAACCGAACTACGCAAAGTGAATTCTGCAAGTTCGCTAAGCAAGCATGTGTCAGACATTGTTGATGGACGCCTGTGTAGGAGGATGCGGGCAAAACAGAACTGTACAAGGGATGACGTGACAATTACATTCAATACTGACGGCTGTCTTATATTCAAGTCTTCAAAATGTTCAATATGGCCACTTCAGTTTGTGATTAATGAATTGCCCCCTACGCAACGTTGGGCCAATGTTCTAATTGGTGGGATTTGGTTTGGGAACACACACCCAAACATGAAACTGTTACTAAATGTTTGTGGAGGAAATGATTGAAATCTCAAATAATGGAATTGATTGGACCACCTTTCAAGATATAATTCACCACAGCAGGTTCTTTGCTCGCGCAGGTGACTCCACACAAGCACAGATAGCAGTCATACGGAATGCAGCGCAATATAATGGCTATTTCGTTTGTAGCAGGTGCTTTCACCCAGGTGTTCTGCAGCAAGGTAAATAAGGAAGGTTCGATATTCACATTTTAATTCTTGTGTTGAACTTATCTAACACGATTTGTTTCTTTTAGGTACTACGCAAGTGAAGTACGGAAGTCTTCCACACATACAAGAAAGAACATCAAACACAATGAGGTTGGCACTGCAAAAACATGTGACCGTCAACAGCCTCAACGGACCATCAGCCCTCATAAACCTGCCATGTTTCAACATTGTGTGGGGTTTTCACCCAGAATACATGCATAGCTTACTCATTTGGGGTTACAAGGCATATTACAGAAATATGGCGAAATGTGGTTGACAAAGATCACTATATTGGGTCCCCAACTAACTTACGAGTCATAAATTCTCGTTTAACTGCGATTAGAGTTCCCCATGTGATCACACGCAATCCTCGTTCACTCGAAGCTAGAAAAACATGGAAGGCATCAGAATGGAAGCAGTAGCTCTTGTTCTTCAGTATTCCATGTTTCTTGGGAATTCTGAGAGAGAAATATTTCAGACATTGGAGAACACTGGTGCATGCTACTTTTTCACTTTAAGAGAAAACTCCATTTGAAGACTTAAGGAAAATAGAATAGTTGATGACTAAGTTTGTTACCACAACAATCTTTTATGGCTTGGCAGCAATGACATCAAATGTACATCAGTTGCTACACTATGCCAAAAGTACGAGGCATGTCCACAAAGTAAGAATACTCGACTTTTATATTTTTTAAGAGACAATTTATTCAAAATACAATTACCGGATTTTGTTGGTATATATGTAAGCTATTTTTCCGCATAGTTGTCATTCCGTTCTATGCAGGTTTTGACCCGCGTCACAAGCTTTTTCATGACCTCCGCAAAGAATTCTCCCACCATCCCCTTTTTCCAGTTCAGGGCCTCTTTCTCGCCTCCTCGTCAGTTTAAATTTTTTTCCCACTAACATGAGTCTTCAGGGAGGTGAAAAGATGAAAGTCTGAAGGCCCCAAGTCAGGAGAATATGCGGGGTGGTTTAAAATGTCCCATCCAAATGCCCCAAAATTTTCAGTTGGTGTTTTCCCTGCCGCAATAAGAAACCTGATGCCACCGCGCGCTTCACATTCAGCGAGATTTTTTTCCGACATACTTTACACCGAAGGTCACTACAAGGGGACTTTTATTACTAATAAGGACCACCTGTGCTCGTTGTGATCAGAACCAAGCCTACAGATTAGCGTTTCCAAATTTCGGGCAATAAATTCCCCCAGCACAAGAAGGCAACAGTACTCCTACTTTGTGGACATGCCTCGTATATTCCTCCTTGGGCCTTTGTGGAGAAGGTCAGCTTTAGCATTTAAAAGTAATAATGGAGAATTATTGAAATTAACTGCTGCCAAAGGAATGCCCATGCAGATATTAAATAGGCACATCTTTAAATGCAGAGTTGATCGGTACTTGCATGGTAGTTCAATTGTAGTTAGTCCAAGGATTGCTATGGCAATTAATGATAGTAACATGTATGCAACAATAGCCAATTGCGTTACTATTGATGATGAAGCAAACACTATTTACATGCTGGGTAAGTCCAGGCAATCTGTTGATGCTTTGTCTCCTGCAGAGAGAGCAATTATTTTGACCAGCACACATTGTTCTGCAGATGGTATACAAATATTTCAGAGAGTGTTATTTGTAAACAGGCATCACTCTATTTACCACAGTACTATGTATACCATGGCAAACAAGAGCAACAACACTGTGATTCAGGCATTTGGTAAGAGGTATTTTCAGATTAAAAAGTTTTTGACTTGAATAGATGTCTCTCAAAATATAAAATGTGTTGCACTTGACCAAGAGTTAAAGGTGAACTGACAAACTTTTCTAAGTTATCATGAAAATTACAGTGGAGAACAATCACAAAAAATAATGGGTCTACCCATTTGAAGGTTTTTTTTAAAAGAAATCATTTACTGAGATATTTGAAGTGAAAGAGTCCACAGATTTGAAATGTTTGCACATGCTCAGCAGAGTTGATGATGCCACTCACTTCCTCCATGGAAAGCCTGGTAGTGCAAACCAGTATTGAGCACATGTGCAGCTGTTATTAGGCTTACAGGGATTTCAGCATCATGCCTAACAACTGTTTTGTTTTTGGCTGTCCTAACAAATTCAGCAAAAATGTTAACAGGTTCAATCACAGATTCTTCGTTTATTAGCTTTCATTCATTTCCAAAAAATTAAAGCATTCGGAATATATGGATTGCAGCTCTACAGCTTGAAAAACAGCCTGCAAAGTTTAGTTATGTGTGTTCTGCTCACTTTCAAGTCAGTGATTTCATTATTATGGGTGATAAAAAACGCAAGCTGAAAGTAAATGCAGTGCCACAGAAACATAGTACACTAGTTTCTGCACCAAAACCGAAGGTAAAACACCTATAGTTACAACCAAAATCTGCATGCTGGAATACAATGACTGACATATATCTGCATTAAATTTTTTTTTTTGAAATCTATCAAATATTCCATTTGATATGAATATCATACGTCCCATATTTAATAGTGATCACATTGTGAATAACATGAATTGTAAATGTTTCAAAATTTAGGAAAGAGAGAAAATGAATATAGGCTGCCAAACCATGCTCCGTACAATTTCAACTGGTACGCACAGTTTATCGGAATTTCTCCACACAATATAGTATATAAATGATATCTTATGAACAGTGCATATTGTACATTTGCAAAATGTTTTTCCGTATATTTTGTACAAGTAAAACATCCAGGAGAATTTTAGGCAAGTGTATTATCTATTAGGCTCGCAATGCAGTCTTCGTTTAGCAGATGTTGGAGTTCAATGCAACATTTGGTTAGAGCCGACTGCATGCTCGACACCAATGAAAAAACAGAAATTGTGTGTGGAAGATGCAAATGATGTTATTGAAAATATTGAAAGTGATGGTACATTTGATTCCAACACACCTGTTGCCACGGATAGCTCTTACGGGCCCGGATGCGATGATGGAGATGATGACTGCCCGAATACCCTTCAGATGTTAGTGGATTACATTGAATAAGTAGTTATAAGAAAAACATCTCATTCGCAAAATTTATTCTAGAGACTTGTCAAGTGACCGTAAGACTGAAACCATATTTATGGTTTTTCAATCGGCATTACTCCAGCTGTTCGCATTCTGCTTCACATGCTTACAGGGCCCAGTTCCAATTGTAACGCAATGTGACACCATAGAGCAAAATTTAATAGGTTTTTACTCTTTCTGTCAAAACTAGGTGCTCATATGGTCACATGACCAAGTGGCAGAGCCAGCCATTGACCAAAAACCGAGCATACGGGAATATCAGACTGGCTGCTTCATTTCTCTTTTATGGGTGCACTATCGCACAAACTCTGCGGATGTTTTCATTTGCTGGCCTAAAATGTTTCACCGAAAGAACGTATTACCGGATTCAGAGTGCCTACTTAATCCCATTAATTAATCAGGTGCAATTTAATTCTATAATTCATCATTCAATTAAATTGTGGTGAATATATTTCCATTTTAATATATGAAAAAGGTGTGGAATATCGAGCAACAGGCGTTGCTAAGTGCGCGAAAAGTTGGCATGGTTGCACTTGGAGGAGATGGCAGATGTGATTCTCTGGGGCATTGCGCCAAATATTGTACATATTTTGTAGTGGATCTAGCTGTAAACAAAGTGTTAGACATCCAACTAATTCAGGTAATTGCAAGACACTGAAAATAATTTAGCATAGGCATTGAAATTCCCATCTGAGGATACTGTTACGTTCCAATTTTCAGGCAAATGAAGTTAAGAGTAGCGTCCACATGGAAAAAAAAGGCTTGGAATGATCAATGCTGCTCTTATCTTCAAATTTCTGATATAGTTGCAGATAGACACGTTCAAATCAGAAAATATCTGCGTTTGAATCATCCAGAAATAAAACATTTATTTGACATATGGCATTTCGCCAAAGGTACCTCATCTTTTTCAATGAGAAATTCAGAGAGATTTATGCAACTACCAGTTGTCTAATATATTTACGTACTCCATAATTTCTTTAGCTATAAAGAAAAAGTTAATTGCGGCTGCAAGGCTGAAACGAAACCAAGTGCTATCGGACTGGATTGCAAGCATTTACAATCACATATATTGGTCAGTAGTATCCAGCAAGTGTGATGGTGACCTAGCAGTAGAAAAGTGGGTCTGTCAGCAGGCATGTTGCAGACATCCATGTGCATGATGGAAAACAGTTCAGCAAGTGTCTTCATGAGAAAATTGACAGGAATTGGCTAAAAGCTGGTACTGTAATAATTTTTAATTTAATTGACACCCTACAGAATAACTTAGATGTTGAACTTGCAGGTGGATCTGCTCACCAGATACGTATAAAGATCGTAACAGCTCCACAAGCTATTCGTGATGTGAGACAATTATCACATAAATATCAAACTTCTATGGTGGAGTGTCTGCAAAAAATTGTCACGCATATGCCCCAAAACAGCATCAATTTTTTTACGCAGGCATGCAAGCACGGTATGATATCCAATTAAAAATTGAGGTGAAATGCCAGCTACTAAGAAAATTGCACAGCTGTTTTTTAGCTGGTCTGCATCTTAATGAAAATGGCTTGAAGCACGATGCAGAAACCTGACAGGGAGCCAAGAGATGCCGGCTAATTTATAATAAAAAAGGAAAGGGAGAACAACTGTGACCATGGTAAACGGCAACAGCACTTTTGTTAAACAAATTAAAATAAATATTGTCTGAAATTAGGGATACAAATGTTGCAACATTTCAGATTGTGTCAAGGTTGTACACAGCAATTTTTAAAATCTGGGAAAGTGTAAGCTACAATGACGCTGAAGAGATTTTCCGGGAGATCTTACCTCTCCCACTGAGCAGTGCATATGGTTTAGTTTCAAAAACAGATGTGTTGCAATCACAGATATCAAGATTTATGCAGTTCTGTATTTCACATTA
Organism: Glomeris maerens; assembly: GCA_023279145.1. Lineage (NCBI taxonomy): Eukaryota > Metazoa > Arthropoda > Diplopoda > Glomerida > Glomeridae > Glomeris > Glomeris maerens. The sequence continues at coordinate 8,502 of WWPM01023396.1, forward strand.
CAATAATACTGTGTAATGCACATAACGTATGTCATTTGAACTTATTATTTAGGCCGCAGAATGTGGATCTGTGGTTCCTTTGGCCTCTTTGAGTTCCCTCTATGCCGTTTGGATTGCGCAACGCTGCTCAGACCTTCCAGCGGTTTATGGATTACATCTTTCCAGGGCCGCTGTTCACATGGCGTCCTCATTCACCCTTCTACGTTCGTCTTCGCCTAGCCTGTTGTGCCCTTCCTCGGCTATAGCGTCAGCGCTTCGGGACTTTCTCCCCTTCCTGCCCACGTGTCTGCTACGCGCGACTTCCCTGAGCCCTCTCCTGTCCGCCAGCTCCGCCAGTTCCTTGGCATGGTTACTTTCTACCAGCATTTTGTGCCGCATGATGCTCACGCTCAGGCGCCTTTGACTGCTTTTCTTCATGGGCTTCGAGCCAGTGGATTTTCACCCGTTCCCTGGACTCCAGCTGCTCGTGATGTTTTCTCCGCCGTCAAGTGCCAACTCGGTGACGCTGTCACTCTTCTGCACCCCTTGCCCAATGCAACATTGGCCCATCAACTTGAGTTTCTTCCTCACTTCGCCACGGACATCCGCCACGTCGCTAACACATGCCTCAGACGCAGAAATAGCATCGTGGTTTGATCGTCTCACCTCTGGCCTCTCCTAGCATCGTGTCACCTTGCTGGCCCCGGTTTCCTATACACTGATGTGCGACACTTCTACTCGGCAGCCTCGCTCCTGGGCTCCATTGCAGTTCCGCCGTGAGGTGTTTCTTACCCTCAACTTTGCGCACATTATTCCGTGGACATTCCTCATCGACAATGTCAATAAGGTTATTATCAGCGCTGATTTCCATAACCATTTCGGTTTACTGGTTGACCTCCGGGCGCGTTCTCTTCACGATAGTGTCTCTGCTTTTCTTATCCCCAGTGTCCTTTCTTCCAGTCCTTCCATCCTCAGCATTCTATTGTGCCCCATTTTGAGACTTCCGGCCCACCCGTCTTTGCGTGGCCATGCCGTTTTATGCACTTCCTGCAGTTTTATTTGGTAACGCGTTCCAGCCGCCACTTGCATTTTCCTGTTCGTTATCGTTAGCCAATGGGAGGGGGGAGAACTGTGGCGCCCTCTATCCTTCAGCTCCTTCACTACTACTTGGGATTTCGAGTTGTTGCATCAGCCAAAATTATTGCTGGTGATTGCATCAGCCACTTGGGGCCTATTTAAGCTGGGGCCACACTCCTCTCTCTTCAGTTGGCATTTAGTTGAGCTCCTATGTTGTTGCTCCTGTTAGTATGTAGAAACTTTTCTTTGTTTCTCTTCTTTGCTATTTTAGTTTAAATAAAAGTTTTTGTTGTGTACTACCACAATTTACCAAAGGCCCACAAGTCCATTTCTTTATCACTGAAGGTGTTGTCCCTTGATGTTGAAACGGTTGGCTCAAATTGATATGGTTCAATGGTTTTCCAAGGCACATGTGTGCGATCTGCCATTTTTGGTCGCTATTTTGCGAGCTTTTTGCTGCCATGGATGGCAACCCATACATAGCAAAATTTGACAGTACATGGGATAGCATTTTCAACTGCTTAGAGTTTGAAAATAGCCAAACATAAAAATCTGAAACTTTGCAGGCTGATTCCTTATTATATGGAATATATTTCCTGCGAATTTCATGAATATTAAAATTGCTGAAAAATACAATGTTAGTTCACCTTTAATATCTTCTCCAGAACCAGGTATTCACTTACCTCCACAAATACACAAATGTCAACTCTCACCATCCACTGCAAATTTGATATTCATATCTGTCAGTGACATTGATAAGATTTGTTTATTTATTAATTTTGTGAAATGGTTTTTGTTTGTGAAATCCCAAATCTGTATGAGCGTGACTAAGAAAGATTCATGTCAATCTATTGACATATGTATCTCAGCACAAATTTCGGTCGCGGCAGTACAGTACTGTGAAAATTAATTGGGACAAGCGAAAAAAATCATGTTTATCGTTTATCCCCAGCTCATGTTTATAGTTTATATTCATCAGGAAACATGATACTGGGCTTACTAGCTTAGTTTCAATGTGGCCAAGGTTGATTAGCCTATAGCAGAAGATTATGGTGATCCGCCCACAATGCAGACTGGCCAATTAGCGTACACCACCCTGGCATCGTTTGTCGTGCTCAGTAGCAAAATTATAAACATCGTTATTCTTGTAAATGCTGTTTATCTAATATGGAAATTACACCCAGAAAACGTGCCAAAATTATTGCACATAAGAATACATCCTTCACAATTCGGGAGATCTCTGTAAGAACAAGGAGTGAGCAAGTCATCTGTGCAAAGAATTATTAAGAGGCAGGTGGAAGAAGGAAGTGCAGAGACACTGAGGAAATTACGTTGCGGTCGAAAACGGAAGACTAGTACCCGAGATGATGCTGTAGTGCATCGGATAAGTGTCCTGGACCCAAAGAAAACGAGTAAGGGAACATTGCAAAATGACGTCACACTTTTTGGAGGGAGCATGGTCAAGTCAAATGTGACCTTGTGTGATTAGGTAGGGAGCATGGTACGGAAAAATGTGAGCTCACACTGAAAGATTTTCAACGTACATATAATTCTGGTCCTGATCGTAACGCCTCTCCCTACTTCCGTACTTTAGACTCTCCCATTCTATTTTTATCTCTGAGTTTGGCCCTGCTGTCTATTGGGGCATGTAGATGGTGACATTATGCAAATAATTGTCGGTATTTTTAAAGTAATTTAGCTGCAATCTGTTTTATAAATGAGTGTTAATAGTCAAAAAACTGTAAACCTGAACCCAGTTCTGGACAAGCTGATGAAAGTATGGAAAGAAGCCAATAAGTATTCCAAAAAGACAGGTAAAAAGATTTCATATATTATGCACGCTACACATGCATACATTTTATATTTAAATACATCGAAATCTTGTACATGAAATAAATAAAATATTCATGTATTTTGAATGTTATCCATAGGTATTGAAATTCAAAAAGAATATAGAGCTTTTTGGAATGAAAATAAAAGTAATCTAGATCTGGTGAGAGAGAAGATTGCCGAGTTGAGAAATACTATCGTAGTACAAAGACAGAAGGAGTCCAAGAATTCCATTGCAGCATTTTTCCTGAAGCAACAGCAAAAGAAACAGCCACCACCAGTGCCTTCAAGTAGTTTAAAATGCCAGGACTCTCAAGATCTTGATTCAATGTCGACAAATCCAGTTATAACTATTGATTCAAGCATTGAAGAAGTTCCAGATGTGGAAAAGGGAGAATATTCGCAAGCCAGGAGTAGGACTACCCGCAGAGCTTCTCATGTACAAGATAAAATCAAAGAAGAAATTGCATTAAAAAATGCATCAATTGCCAGTCTCATGGGAATGGAAAAGGCAGGTTTAATAAATGAGGAACAACAACAGCTCCTGAGGGACAATCTAAACCAACTGAAAGATTTAAAAAAGAAGATGAAAAGTTTAATCAGGAATGCAAAATACAAAAGGATTGGCAACAAGAGGAGAAAAATTGCAATGAAAATCCTAGCTGAGGAAAATCCAGATCTGGGGGAGAAGTTGAAAAAAGTAATTACAAGAGACAAACCAGGTCATCCTGGTTACAATGAAACCCAACCTGGGATAATGGAAAGGATGATGAAAATTGTAGATGAATATTCCGTATCGGCTTCTGATAATAGGAGAAGTGAAACTGTTGCGTCTGTCAAGAGCTTGAGCCATTTGCATGCAAAGTTATTGGAAAGTGGTAGATATTTAAATATACACGCTATTTATGTATTTATATTACATACTTTTAAAAATTTAGTATAAAATATTATTGCTTTTATTAAATACACGTATTAATGTAACATTTCACTGAATTTCCTGTCAAAAGTTTATGAATATTGAAAAGGCGTTGCCTCGAATCAATGAAATTATACTATGTACTACGTACTACTTTAATATGTTTCATATGATCGTGGGGTTTTTTTTTGGAAATAGGATTCACAATATCTGAGACTGCTACCTATCGTCGATTGCTTCCTCGAAGAGAAAATACTGATGAAGGGAAAAGACATGTGACAACGATCCCAGTTAAGTTATGCAAGGCTACGAATGAAGGAAGGAAGAAACATCAAGATGCACATTTCTGTTTTGCATCAATCAAGATATTGAGAGAGCTGGCTGAATTAATGGGTCCTAAAGTAGTCACGATTATAAGTCAGGATGACAAGGCAAAAGTATCATTGGGACTAGTCGCTGCCAAATATCAATCTCCAATATTAATGAAGTTAGTCAAAAGGATGGTGATGCCAGATCACGATTTTCCCACTGCTCCTGGTCACAAATTAGTCCCTTCAGTGTATGCTTTATTGGCATTCAGAAATGGAAAGCCTTCATACAGTGGACCAACATACATCGCTGTTCGTAGTGGAAAACATGATTCTACCTCTGCCGAAACTCATCGTCGCGATCTTGATAAATTCTTAACTTTAGAAAATTTGCAAAGTCTGGTCAGGACTGAAGATGGGGGTATAAAGCCAATAATGATTAAACTTGTTGACGGAGGTCCAGATCAAAAGCCAAGTGGAGAGAAAACTTTAGTCGAGTCAATTCAAACATTTAAGAAATATGACCTCGATGCTCTTTTCATTGCCTGCAATGCTCCAGGTCTTTCTGCTTATAACCCTGTCGAACGACGAATGGCCCCTTTGACTCGGTCATTAGTTGGTGTAATTTTATCACATGAACACTATGGTAGTCATCTTGATGCCAGCAACAAGACAGTTGATGATGACCTAGAACTTGCAAATTTCAAAAAAGCTGGTCAAGTTCTTGCTGAGATATGGAATGAGAAATTAATCGATGAATATGCAGTGTATGCAGAATATATTGACCCACCGGAATCCCGTACAATAGGAAGAAACAAACGAGGAAAAAAGAATGATGATGAACACAGACAAAATAAAAAGAAAAAAGTTTCGGAAATGTCAAGAAAGGAAAAGATACAGAGACAGAAGGCAGCCACGATGGCGAGTGAAAATAACATCAAGGAACAAAAGTGGATTGATAAACATGTACTCAGATCTCAGTACATGCTGCAAATAATGAAGTGTCATGACAAGGACTGTTGTGGTCCTTATCGAACTGGATTGGACAAGATTTTGAATGGTTTTCTGCCCCCACCTCTGAAATACACACACACAGATCAGGGAATTTCTCTGTGGAATGAAAATAGTGACGAGGAAGGTCACTATAAAACTTTGACAACCCGGCTTTCTCTACGTTACCTGGATCCAGTATGTGATGACATCCCAATTCTTCCATTTGACTTTTGTTGCCCCTCGGTTCAGTCAAATTTGCAAGAGAGAATTTGTAAAACTTGCTTTAAGTATCATGCTACAAAAGGAGCTCAACAAAGACACGAAAAATTTGCACACAAGTTGCTGCCTTCAGAACAAGCTGACGAACCAGATCTGGATGAAGTGGAAAATATTGAAGTGCAAGAAATATACGAAGACATTGAAATCATTGTTAACATTGATAAGTGGATCCAAGACCAAGAAGAAAAGGAAGTGGAGCAGGAGTTTGAGTTTTAATTTTAATGATTAAATTCAGTATTTTATTGATGTACCTATTACAAATTGTTTTGATAGCACACAGCTTTAAATCATTATGTACAACTTTTATGGTTTGAAATATTAAAATTGAAACTTAAAAATAAAAATTGAAAAAATGTACATGAGAACTCGAATAATAGAATATAAATTACATTAATTTCCTTACTATGATTCATATTTAAGCATAGTTAATAATTTTAAAGTGAAAAACAACAAGATATATTGTAAAGATTATCGTAAAAAAACAATAAAGAAAAATACATACCTTATTTTTTGGGGGGAGTTTTACATGTGATATAGGGGGGAGCATGGTGGGGTCAAATGTGAGATGATGTGAATAAGGGTATCCCAGGGATGCTCCGACCCGATTTTTCGTGTGACGTCATTTTGCAATGTTCCCTAAGGACACTCAAAGGGAATTGAGAGAACATGGGATATATGTCGACTCATCTACGATCCGTCACCGTCTTTTGGAAAAAGGACGGCGCGCAAGACGTCCTGTGAAGAAGCAACTTTTAACAGCCCCAATGAAAAAGAAAAGGCTTGTCTGGGCAAAAAAATACAAAACCTGGACGACAGATGACTAGAAAAAAGTCATTTTCTCTAATGAGACGCACTTTGAGGTGCAGGGACAACGGTCACCATTCGTGCGCCGCTCAGATGATGAGCCTCTGCGATCTGCCCATATTCAACAAGCCCCAAAGCACCCACCTAAGGTGATGTTTTGGGGGTGTTTTACCTCTGCAGGGCCTCTGGTTTTTCATCCGGTCCAGGGCATGATGAATAGCGAAAAATATATAGAAGTTTTAGAGACAAAACTTATCCCCTTGCAAAAAGAGCTCTTCCCGGACGGTGATGTCTTCTTTCAACAGGACTTAGCTCCATGCCATACATCTAAAAAGACTAAAACGCTTTTCTTACAAAGTGATATCAGAACTTTAGACTGGCCTGGAAACTCTCCAGACTTGAACCCAATTGAAAATTCATGGGCAATTGTTAAAAAGCGAATTTGTAAAATGAACTGTGCTACAAAAACTGCTATGATTGAAAGTGTGAACAAAGTGTTTTTTCAAGACCAGGAACTGAAAGACATTTGTAACAAGCTTGTGGAATCCATGGCAAACCGGTTAACAAACTCTTCAAAGCTAGAGGGGGCACATTAATTATTAATTAAAAAATATCATTACAGGTATGTCTTAACTTTTTTTGTTTGTCCCAATTAATTTGCACAGTGCTGTACATACCTGCTGCTGTATAATGCATATGACTACTCGATCGTTTTTATCATGTGTTCGGTATGTTGTTTTCGATAGTAACATGTCACCGGAATTATTATTGTTGCTTCTTATTGTACCATGCACTAGCTTCTTGATGTAACTCGTGTACATATCCTGTTAATTTTAAGAAATGTTTATCTCCTATTGAAATGGAAATATTGTGTTACTGCAGTAACTTTTGAAAGTCTCTTGTTTACTCACATTCCACTTTTATTGCCCGGAATGTCAACATTATTTAGGGAAATGTGTAGGTAATGCTGGCAGAAGGCAACAGATGAAATGTCCCATATGCCAACAAGAGCATTCCTCTAGCGACCTCATGGCAAATGGGAATTTTTTTTATAACTTTATCCGTCATGGCTCAGTTAAAGGCACTTCTGGAAAACCAAACTTTAGCAGGTGCCCTTTCAAAAAACCTTGAAGAAACTCATAAAGAGTCTAACGAATTCGATCTTAAATTTTTTGATATCACCGATGGTTGCTTATACAAGACAAACAGAAGAAACCTGAGGTGCTCAAAAGATGACATTACTGTCACTTTCAACACAGATGGCAGTCCGGCCTTCAAATCATCCACGTCATCGATTTGGCCACTGCAGCTAATTGTCAACAAGCTTCCTCCCAAATATAGATGGGACAACGTTATCCTTAGTGGACTATGGTTTGGGAACAGCCACCCAAACATGCAACTATTTCTCGGTGCATTTACGCGGGAAATGACTATGTTGTCAAAATCCGACTTGCAATGGACATACAATGATCGCTTGCGTCGGAGCAAAGTTTTTAGCATTTCCTGCTGCATGGATTCACCAGCTCGTGCTCTGCTTAAAAATTCCACACAGTTGAACAGATACTATGGCTGCAGCTGGTGCCTGCATAAAGGAATTACTATCAATGGCAAGTTCTTACATTTATTTGCCCTAATCTTTGCAATTAGCCGTTTGTTCATAATTACATTTCATTGTGGAAATTGAACGTTTTTTTCCTTCATTAATTACATGTATAATTGAAACGTTCAGCCTCACTCATCTTTACAATTCTAATTACAAGAAGTTCCCAGGTAAAGTACAGTATGCAAGAAGGGTGTGCAAAAGAAAGGTGTGAAAAAACAATGGCTCAAGATATGCAGCAGGCAATGAACATAAAAACTGTGGTCAATGGGGTGAAGGGACCATCTGCTTTGTTGAATTTACCTGGGTTTAATATAGTCTGGGGATTCTCTCCAAACTATATGCACTCCATTTTGCTGGGAGTTGCTCGTCAAATCACGGAAATATGGCTAAGTATCACGGATTCTGCCTGCTACATTGGCTCATCAGCAAATATCCGCTATATTGATTGCCGTCTGCTGGCCATAAAGCCCCCACGGATTTTTACGAGGAACCCAAAGAGCCTGAAGCAAAGAAAGTACTGGAAAGCTTCGGAGTGGAAGCACTGGCTTCTTCACTACAGCGTTCCTTGCATTCAAGGTTTATTACCGGAATGGTATTTGCGTCATTGGATACTGCTAGTTCATGCGACATTTATTACGCTTCAGGATAGCGTATATGCAGATGATATAAACAAAGCAGATGTTCTGTTCACTGAATTTGTGTTCAGGACTAAAATGTTGTATGGTCAAGCAGCCATGACTTCAAATGTGCACCAGCTGCTACACCATGCAAGAAGTCTGGCTTTGCTAGGTACAGCATAGACCAGATCTGCCTTTGTATTTGAAAACCATAATAGTATCTTGTTGCGGTTAATTAACAGCGCTAAGGGTGTTCCACTACAAATTGCCAATCGATTTATTTTTAAGACTATTCTCAACACATATGTAAATAATAGCATCCTAAATGTAAGTGAAAAAGTTCACCTCGCTATTGCCAATCTTCGAGATTTCAACCTTCTTAAAAATAGTTTTTCGATTACAGACAGTACAAAAACCGTTTACCTACTTGGGAAAAAGATTGAAAATACATGCTGCTTATCGGCATCTGAAATCGCTTTAATTTCGCATGCGACCGAGGGTTTAGAATCTTTTGATGTATATGATCGAGCGATAATTTGTGATGAGCTTTCGGTGAATGTGATGTACCACAGTGCGATGTACACAAAGGCCACTAAAACCAATAGTACAGTCGTTAGTGCTTTTGGAAATCGTTATTTTCATATATTAAAATTCATTTCTTTTAAGGATGAAGACAAATTTAAATGTGCAGTGCTTGCCAGAGAGCTAATCTTATTACAGAATGAACCTTAGAAAACCAAGGAAAAAACTATTTCCCGCACCAAGGTACTAAACGACCTCATGGCGAAAACTTTAGATGCAAAAAAAGCAACACTATCACAAGTTAATGTCTTTGAAGGCTGAAAACAGCAAACTGAAAGATGAAGTGTCCGCATTGCGCAAGTTGAAAGCAGCTTTGCAAATGGCACTGGCAACAAAGGTGTTGCAGTTAGATGACAGTAAGTAACTTGTTTTGTAAATAATTTAATCAAAACATTTGCACATGTAATCAACAAAACAATTCATGAAGTGTATGCATGCATATACCATGACATATATACACAACTTCTAGCAATAGTGACCTGATCCAACTTGACATGGAGTCCGTTGCAATGAAGACTGCAGCAGAACTCCCAAAGGAGAGTGAGGCGGCCATAATACAGACTGCAATTGTTGCACAAGTGAGTGAGGCGGCCACAAAAAACAAAATAGTTATACTAGGCTTGTCCGAAAAGTAATTACCTTTTTGGAGAGCATACAACAGTTGATTTCTCGCTTTGACAAATGTCAGAAAAATTTTGGCAACTATGTGAAAAAATAGTTATTATTATTTCTTCATTTCTCCCCTCATTCGAGGGATTGAAAGGGTACAATCGATAGCAATCAATAACAATTGATAAATGAATAAATCAGTAAAGAATCAGACATATTCGTTAGTGGCATTTTGAACATACTGAGTATATTTTATGTTGGAAAAATAGTTTAAGAAATGCTCTTACATGTAGAAATAAAATGTGTTTTGAAAGCTATTTTATTATTTTTTCCAAAAAAATACTTAATTTCGGACAAGCCTAGCATTATAGTGAGACCCCAAAATAACTCACATATTTTTTTAGAAAATCTTGATTATATTGTGATGTTTTCCTTTTGATACAGGGTGGTTCAGGAGGAATAGTAAACATTTGAAGGGGTGATACTACAACACATTTGCAACCAAAACCCCCATATACTAGGGCGGAACGAAAATGAATGCCTGTAGGCCTGTAACTTTTTTAATTTTTGACAGATTTTAAAAATTCTTTCACAGAATGAAAGCTCCATGTTTCCCGCATACGGGACAATTTTTCTTTTCGACATACACCCCATTGTTTTTAACACACACGCGCCAACGACGAACGAGTTTTTTCATTCCGTTGGCGAAGAAGTCTGCCGACTGATCGCGGCACCACTTGCGAGCCGCTGCCTTGACGTCGTCATACCCAGTGAATCTCTGCCCCTTAAGATGTTCCTTGAGCTTAGGAAACTGCTGGCCTGTGTGAGTCATGTTCGCCCAGGTCTTCAGGCGATCCTGCAACACAGCAAAGCCAGGCCACACACGGGTCGCGAAACCCAGACACACCTGCAGTCAGTAGAATTCTTCGTCAACGTGATAAAAAATTTGCTCATCTTTGGCGCGTGCGCGTGGGAAAAAAATTGGACAATATCGAAAAGTGAATATTGTACCGTGTGCTAGACATATGGAGCTTTCATTCCAAGAAAGAATTTTTAAAATCCGTCAAAAACTAAAAAAGTTACAGGGAAACAGGCATTCATTTTCGTTCCGCCCTAGTACCATAACATTAGAAGAGGGTTCAAAAACTTAATATATTTCAACTGCAGTAAATTTTTGTAAGGGGTTGTATTTGCACCTAAATGCCATATGAATGCATTGTGACTTGATGCAGAAATCGATCGCAGCGCTGCATGTGAGAGAAAAGCGAACTAAGCCCTTGAGCAAAAGGAAAAGAGAGAAGTTCCGACACTTCCCCTCTTATACCCACTATGGCAGTAGTATTAAAGTCGTGCTATCCATAATAATATTTAGTCGAAATCCACGTTACGTTACATTAATTTACGCAATTAACTATATGGTATCCATAATAATATTTAGTATACCTGTGACATATTCAAACCCTGTGAAAGTTGCATTACTTTACTTTAAATCACTTTGCTGCACTACATGTTTCCTGTTTAAGCTCAATCCACCTGCTTGATCTATTGTATGACCCATACAACATATCATATCTATATAAACAACCTACCATTCCCTGTATATTACCTGTGCGTTTCACTAAAATTTCGTAAATATTTGTAAATGCATATGTATCTCATAAGGGCCTATTCATATTGGGGACATCATAATAGTTCTGTATTACCACAATTCAACACCTCGCCATATACAAATACTTCTGTCTGTCCAGCCACCTCCTGTTACCGTGGTTCCGTTTAAGGTCCTTCCCATCTTGGGATGCATTTGTCGCGGAATTCAGGGCCGAGTTCCAAACTACCCTTTTCTTGGCACTGTTGGAGAGACAGTTGGATTCCTAAACTCAGGCCATGGGATTGTCCCTGACATTGCAACTCAAACGTGGCGCGCATATCGTTGCCCAAAGGATATTCATTTCAGCCTGAGACAGCAAACGTCAATCTTCCCGGTGAACATGTTCTCAAATATCTTCCCCACCGGCCGCGCCTCCGTTAGTACCTTCACCCACCCCCACTCCCGCATGGATTTCCATTGTGGATTCATCTCCGTGCAGCCTACCGGAAAAACAGTCCTTGCATTATATTTTTTCGGTTTATGCTCCTCTATTCTCAGATCTCTTAGGGAGATCGTCCCGCTACCAGCATTCAATTCCTACAGGCGATGCAAAGCCTATAAAAGTACCAATTCGGGCAATGAATCAGGCTAAACGTGAGTTACTTGGGAAGGCTATTGATGAGCTACTGGCCCTGAGGGTCATTGAGCCAGCTAGTGGACCCTGGTCCTCCCCTCCCGTGTTGGTTCCGAAAAAGGATGGAGGAATCAGACTTTGACATTATTAAGTTTGCGATAATCGATGCACAGTTCCCGACACCTACCCTATACACCACGTTAGAGCCATTATTGCTAATTTGGGGAGGGCGCGTATCTTTTCGACATTTGACCTGTCTAAACGCTATCTTCAGGTGGATATGAGGCCTGAAGACAAGGAAAAGACAGCATTTTCCTCACACCGGGGAGTTAGGAAATTCCGCGTGATGCCTATCGGTCTTCGGAACGCGCCTGCCACATTTCAGCGACTAATGGATAGTGTCCTTGGCCCCGCGGCCTGGCAATGGGCCATGGTTTATATTGATGACATCATTGTTTTTTCCTCTTCCATTACCGAACACTTATCCCATTTGCGTGACGTTTTCAATCGCCTACGCACGGCGAACCCAAACTTCATCCCCGTAAAATGCAGGTGTGCGTAACTACATTTTCTTTTCTGGGCCATGTAATTTCCCCTGCTGGATGTCCGTTAAAGACTTACAACGATTCCTGGGTCTTGCCGGGTATTATAGGGCTTTTATCCCAAGCTTCGTCTCCGTAGGCCGTCCCCTATTCCACCTGCTCCGTAATAACGAACCCTGGGAATGGGGAACTGCCCACTGCACAGCATTCCGAGCTTTACAGGATGCTCTGGTAGGTGCCACGCTGGCGCTACTTGATTTAAATAAGGAGTTTCTTATCCAAACAGATGCGTCCCGTGTCGGTGTTGGTGCAGTCCTTGCCCAGGAGGTCGCTGGAGCCATGACACCGGTATGTTTTATCAGTCAAGGGTTGACTCCTGCTAAAACCCGTTATTCCACCACGGAGCTCAAATGCTTGACTGCAGTTTGTTCGGTTAAGAAATTATCTCCTTATGTCGAATTCGTACATTTTACAGTGGAGACTGACCTTCAGGCCCTACAGTGGTTGATGCGTATTAGGGAACCTCTGGGACGACTTGCCTGTCTGGTCCTATACCTGCAGGGCCACAATTTTACAGTGGGGTATCGAAGGGGTATCACAAATTCAGCTGCAGATGCCCTGTCCCGCCTCGGACATATCGTGCCTGGGGGTGATGCTTCTAACCCCGTTCCGCCCCATGCCCCCGTGTCAGACTCTACCGAGTTAAAAAAATTTAAAAGTCGAGTTAATTTATAATCGAAGAGAAATTTACCTTCCAGTATTGGACAATCAAACTTAAATACAACTGGTTTTGGCAACAGTGGCTGATGAAGTGGTTTGCAATAAATATTGCTTAAAAAAACTTGCAATGCAAGATTTTGTATTGTATGGACATTGGACAGGTTTGAATGCTAATTGTTTGGTATAGTTGTGCCTTTTGCAAATTTTAAAAACCATATTGGCGTCATTTAGGTGGACTTAGGAGATGACATTCACGTTGAAATCCAGCAATGGGACAAACTACAGATGCTGGCCAAAACACCGTCCATGTTTTGCAAGAACTTGGCTATGGTACTGTGGGATCAACACATCTTAAAACAGAGATCACTAACTGGAATGACCTGCAATGCCAACAGAGGAACGGCAACTGAATCGGCACAGTAAGCATTGACACCAGTCAAAGTGGGGGCAATAACAAGTAAGTTTAATACAAATTTAAGTCATGAAGCAAATCGCTCAGCTGATAAGTTGTGCAATTTTGTATTTGTATTTGGCAAGCACCACACACTGCCAGGCATATTCTCTAACCTTTATATATCACATGTTCTCTTTAGATTCCCTCGTGCATCATTTAAAAAACAAAAATGTCAGCAAAGAAGAAATAGCCCAGCATTTCAAAAGAATTAACACATAACTTAAGGAAAAAATACTAGATCTGAACCGCAAATATAGGAAAAAAACATGGTAATACAGTATTACTAAAAAAATGTGTATACAGGGTGATTCAGCTAAGTGTTTCAGAACTTCCGGGGTGGGTAGGGGACACCCTGATGATTCTTTTTCATTAAGCAATGAGGGGTCGGAAATGCTTCCCTGAAGCAGTAGGTGGCGCTATGCGATAGTTACAAAAGTTGAAGTTCAGAGCGATTTTGCAGTAATTGTAGGCACACAAGAATCAACAGTTAGCAAGATGCCTAATTATTCGAATGCAGAGTTAGCCCTACTATATAAATCGGTAGTGATTTTTTTTAAATGGCCAGATAGGTCGCACCAGCTACTGAAGTGATTTCACGTGGAATCACCCACTTTGTCAAAGTTTCTTTTGTATCAAAAAATACTGTGTGCAGAGTATTTGAAGATTTTTTACCACCAGAGCATTGGGAGCACAGTGGGGCCGCCAGGGCGGTGGTGGCCCAACACAAAAATATGCGGTGTGAATTTTAAGCAGGGAGATTTAAGATCCTTGGCCCGTCAGCCAGCGGCCAGAAATGCGAATGTGAATAGAAGATTTGTGGGTGGGTGGGCACATGTGAATACAGTAGACTCGATTATCCGCGGGGGGGGGGGGGGGGGGGGCGGGGCCTTCGGCAGATAATAAAAAAACGGATGACACGGAGCATCGTCAACTTTTTACAATTTACGCACTGCACGCAATACGTACTGTACATATGTACGTATTATATATGCACTATACATATCTTTGTTGGGCGTGGCAAAACAATGACAGTCACCTAAAGTTCGGCTTATCCAACCGGTTTATCAGAGTATTTCCATGTTAACCGCAATGTCACCGCGGTTAACACAGAGTCCACGGTTTTGACATGCACCGCAGTTATCACGGCGCATCGGATAACAGGGACTCTACTGTATGGGAGGTTATAAAGAGGCAGGATGCGTGGGGGGGAGGGGGAAATGCTCTCTTTTCGTGGGGTTGTTCAAGGTGTACGAGTGGACAATACAGTGTTTGGCGATGAGTGTCTCGACACTTCATCCGTTAGTGACCGTTACAATTTGCGAGCCTACCAGGATCTGGTGGGCCACATTTCGCAAGCAAAATAACATCTAAACCTGCGGCCCGAAGCAGATTTTGTGGTTTTGTGCATGTGAATACTTGGCGGTGCCAGTGGTTTAGTGTTCATTGTTGTTTGAAGTGCCTATGTTTGGTCAATATATATTCAATTGCTCTCGTTTAGGCATACATGCTTACATTAAGTTCTATGCACTTTTCAAACAGCTTGAATTGCTGAACCTTTGTAAAGCGTGATATAATTTCATTTTTGCAGGGCCTTGTGTACCACTACATTATTTCAAATTGGTTGTGGTTTGTTTGACGTTCAGACATGCTTACTATTCTGGTTTTAGTTTAAATTACAAAGTGTTTCCTTTGTTTTAAATTAATTACAGTTGGCCTTAAAATATCCAACACTCCAATTTCCCCATTTCTTTGTTTAGTGCATGCTACCACATCCATTTCATTTGAATTTCTTATTGAACTATAGTCCCGCTACTTCAAATTATCTAAATTGCAGTGGTATTTTCCCCATTGGCATAGTCTTCTTTCAGATTAGCACAGGGTTGTTCCACGGTTAGCAATGTGTGCACAACTCATTTGGATACAGTAACGTAAAAACCTTTAATCAAGACAAGACTAGAGGAAGAATTCAAACGAATGAGTCCACCTGAGAAATTTACATCTCTTATATTTGATGAAACGTCGTCTAAGCCACAAGAGAAGTACTTGGTACAATTGGAAGAAGTGCATTGAGGAACACAAAATGTCGAGGCGCAAAAATCCTCTGTTCAGTCATAAAAAGAAAAATATCCACGAAATTCCATCCTCCGATTCAGATGATCCTGCAATGGTACCGCAGAAGGAAAGGGACGAAGTGAAAAGGGAAGTGCACAAATATCAGTCCAAATACCGCAACGTGAAAGACGAAAAGAATAAATTGTGGCAAACCGGTTTTTCAACCGTAGAAAATAATATTACTCTACCGGAATATTATTTCCCCGTTGCCATGGCAACCCCCCTTGGTTGGGCAGTTAAGTGGTTGCACCTACGCGGAAGCGACGATGTGGACGGATGACGTCACATCACGCGATCGCAGCAGCCAATCACTCCTGCATAGCAACCACCTGCCACTCCCCTTATTGCTACAGCTATAAAAGGAGTCGCAAAGGCAAAATAGAGGACTTTCGACTTTGACTTGAGTGGGAATTGCCACCGGGCTAAATGCCGGTGGGCTTAAAAAACCACTAGAGTCAAGTTGCTCCAGAGGACTTAAACTTCACTCAGGTGTAAATTACCACCGGGCTTAATGCTGGTGGGCACATAAATCACCTAGAGTGAAGTTGCTCTTTATTTAAAGGGAATCACCCACACCCCAGCAGCACATGCCAATGTTGGTTAAGACCAACATTGGGCAATAGGGCACGCAAACGGTCACATTTGACGTTATGCGATAAGGGGTAATTAGATAACGGTCATATTGACGT
>WWPM01023398.1:4321-14992 GCA_023279145.1 Glomeris maerens
CCATTTGGACCGCGCCGCGCCATTTGGACCGCGCCGCGCCATTTGGATTGCGCCACGCCATGCCATTTCGAGCGCGCCGCGCCATTTGGGCCGCGCCATGCCATTTGGAGCGCGCCGCGCCATTTGGAGCGCGCCACGCCACTCCACCCGCGCCACGCCATTTCCAGCGCGCCATGCCATTTGGAGCGCGCCGCGCCATTTGGACCGCGCCACGCCATGCCATTTGGACCGCGCCACGCCATTTCCAGCGCGCCGCGCCATTTGGACCGCGCCGCGCCATTTGGAGCGCGCCACGCCACTCCACCCGCGCCGCGCCATTTCCAGCGCGTCACGCCATTTGGACCGCGTCACGCCACTCCACCCGCGCCGCGCCATTTGGACCGCGCCGCGCCGCGCCACTTCGTCCGCGCCGCGTTATGCCATTTGGAGCGCGCCACGCCACTCCGTCCACGCCGCGCCACTCGATCCACGGGACACTATGGGTGACACCGGGAATAACTATATTAATCACGGAAGTTCATGCAAATGCGTGTTTTTCTTGCAGCTCTTAAACACATGCACTTTCTTATGTCTGCATCAAACGAACAGTTACGAGCACAAAAACGTAACTTTTATGTTGCATACGCTGTAAAATATTATTGTTTGGACGCAGTGGCAGGTTCACTCTTCAGCTAACCAACACTAAATTTGTCTGTGAAAATATGTGAGATGTGAATTTGGACCAAAAAATTATTTCTAGTGAATACTTGAAATGATAATGAATGCATTAGAAATGCAATGTGTTTTTAAGTTGTGTTTTCTGGTTAGGAAGTATTAAAAAAATATTTTTCATGTTCCGTGCTTAAGAATATATAATTAAACGCATTAAGAACTGATTATTTGTGAATTCGGAATTTGTTGTGGCAGTGGAACTGTGTAATGGAACGTCCATTTTCGGGAATGTATTCAACAGAATTGGAATGAAATCGTGAAATTGGAATGCAAACGGATGGCGCCGATTTGGTGCAAATTGGTGCAGTAGTTTAGGAAGAGTTGCATTACAACGAACATGCGTTTGATTTTTATATATATATATATAAATATATGTAGATGACATATCATGGACCAATTAGTTGACAATGATCAGCGGTGGGGAAATATGGACGACCAAACGGCGGAGCCCAAATGTTCTATTGCCATTAATATTACTACGGCGTGAAAATGTCACGGATTTCTCGTCATAAGAGCGAAGCAAAAGCGCGGGAAATCAAGCGGTGATTAACCTGAATATTGAGTACCAAATTAAAAATATCTCCCCAAGTCGTGACGAGATTGAAATACTACACATAAAAATGTAACTTTACACAAAAAGCAACAGGAATCTTTTTCGAATATTTTGGTGGCCCTTAAAAGGGCCGTTTGGTTGTTAAAGATGGTCAGGTGCTGGCATCTTTATTTGGTGGAGGTGTATTTTGTGACTGCCTTTGTACCTTCAGAAACGGCGTGTTTGGCCAATTCTCCGGGCAAAAGCAACCTAACAGCAGTTTGGATTTCTCTGCTTGTAATGGTTGATCGCTTGTTGTAATGAGCGAGCCGCGACGCTTCAGCCGCGATCCTTTCGAAGATGTCGTTCACGAAGCTGTTCATAATACTCATGGCTTTTGAAGAAATGCCAGTATCTGGGTGGACCTGCTTCAGTACCTTGTAGATGTAGATGGCATAGCTTTCCTTCCTGCGCTTCTTCTTCTTTTTCTTATCACCCTTGGTGATGTTTTTCTGGGCCTTTCCCGCCTTTTTCGCTGCTTTACCGCTCGTCTGAGGAGGCATCTTTCTCGGTTCGCAATAAACAAGAGAATGAGTTTGCAACAGCCGCGCTGGCCTTATATACCAGTCGCGTGGATAGCGGAGGGCAGATAGCGGACCGCGAGGAGAGCTCTTTGCTCTGGTTGGTCGATTATGGGGGGAAATTCTCTCATTGGATAATATCCGATACCGCTTCTATTTGAATTTGAATAAGCAGAACAAATATAGTAATTACAGTAAAATTTATCTTGAGGGACCCAAAGGTCGCAAACAAGGTTCGGCAATTGAACTACCTGCCCTAACACACAAAAAAATGGGAATATATTATATATTTTCTTTAATTTTCAATAATGGTGGTTTACTCGGCAGAGTGCAATCGAATCCCTATTGGACAAATTATACTCTATGTACCAAATTGAACGAGTATAATTATCACACAATTCATTCTTTTTTATATATAATTGCATAAAATTGTAAACTTACAAAGAGATGCATTTGTAGAATAATGCATTACGAGAGTGGATGACTGAACAATTTCTTGCAAGTCCAAAATCCAAACTGCACAATTATGAACTGGTTTGGACTGCTCATAGTAAAAAAAAAGCTGTTTAACTGAGAATAATAACACCTTTAAATACGTAAGTCCATTTCACACGGGGATATAAAAACGTTAATAAACTATGCGCAAATGGCAATCAAATAACATTCGTTTACAATACTGGATAAATTCAGTTAAAATAACATTTGCAATACGTGGAATGACCGAACGCACCAGATTATCTGGCTCATGATCTCACGCAAGTTGGCTATCATATCTAAATGCAATGATTTCGAAATAAGCCTAACGTTTTCAGCGTCGTTGCGTAAACGCATTCCGTGACGTCATTTCACGTCCAAAATGTGAACGTTAACCGCCACTTGGAAGCAGTTTTATAAAATATTGGCGTTATTTCCCCACCAGAGAATAAGAAACATCATTTACCTAAACTGATAAAATTACTTGGCGTTAACACCGCTATTTTGCCAGAGTAGTTTCTACAAGAATTAATAAGTCTCTATTAATTTCTTATGGTACAAATTTTATTTTGTCGTAGAAACAGTTGGCAGAAACAAACGATTTATTACATATTAAAATACGAAAATTAGAATCCAGAGGAAACGGAAACTCTTTCGTAGCAATTGGTGGCCCTAAAAAGGGCCGTTTGTTTGGTCTTTGTGTGGAAGGCTTGCTTAGGCCCTTTCTCCCCTGATTCTTCTGGCCAGTTGGATGTCCTTGGGCATGATGGTCACTCTCTTAGCATGGATGGCGCAAAGGTTAGTGTCTTCAAAAAGACCCACCAAATAGGCCTCACTCGCTTCTTGAAGGGCCATTACAGCCGAGCTCTGGAAACGAAGATCGGTCTTGAAATCTTGAGCGATTTCCCTCACTAATCTCTGAAAGGGCAGTTTGCGGATCAGCAACTCGGTGGACTTTTGGTAACGTCTGATCTCTCTCAAAGCTACTGTTCCAGGACGGTAACGATGGGGCTTCTTGACACCACCGGTAGCCGGGGCACTTTTACGAGCAGCCTTGGTAGCCAACTGCTTCCTTGGAGCCTTCCCTCCCGTAGATTTACGCGCCGTTTGCTTGGTTCTAGCCATCTTTACTCGGAACGCTCAAAGAACGAATAAAAAGCGAGAAATGTGACTGCGCCTCCTTGACGTTCTCTTTTATACGCGGCGTTTCCCGCCGAAATAGCGATCGACCAATTAGAACGCGCCAGCGGCGTGATTGGCGCGCGAATAACGCGCTCTGATTGGTCGCTCTCAGAATCCGAACCGTATCCTATAAAAGCATCAGTCTTTGCACCAGGAAAGCCACTTACATTGCCGTACACGTTAGTGTGTCTGTTTTATCGATTCGCAGTGTTATTACCGAAGGGTGAAATATGTCTGGCCGAGGAAAAGGAGGAAAGGTGAAGGGAAAGAGCAAGACTCGTTCATCGAGGGCAGGATTGCAGTTCCCAGTAGGCAGAATCCATCGTCTGCTTAGAAAGGGGAACTACGGGGAACGAGTAGGTGCCGGAGCTCCGGTCTATTTGGCCGCAGTAATGGAATATTTGGCGGCTGAGGTATTGGAGTTGGCGGGGAATGCGGCAAGAGACAACAAGAAAACTAGGATCATCCCTAGACATCTGCAGTTGGCCATAAGAAACGACGAAGAATTGAATAAGCTGCTTTCCGGTGTGACCATCGCACAGGGCGGTGTATTACCAAACATCCAAGCAGTTTTGCTGCCGAAGAAGACCGAGAAGAAATAAATTTTCCGGCGATAAACAAACAAAAAACGGCCCTTTTTAGGGCCACCAATTAATGTGAAAGGGTTTCCTGTACGTACTGCTGTTGATTACGTATACGTATGTTTTAATAAAGTCGTTTATCTGGTGAAATTGCACCGACACGATCATTTGCAAGTTTACTATATGAACCCAACTGCAACGAATTCAAAGTCCAAATCTGCAGCAATTTGTAAATTTTCTATTTCAAAACCATTCATTGGCCGATTACCAACTGTATGGGTTGATATAGATGGGCTAACTAGTTCTACTACATGCATACAGTAGTATTAAAGTTCTCTTTTAATTTAGTTCTCTCTCGTTAATCCGGCAAATATGGGATCAGAGCACCGCCGGATTACTGGAAATTAACAAATTTTAACAACAGAAACTACGTTTCATTGTACACATGGCATTTAGGGCATGTATGATTCACGTTTGTATTGAAGGTAAACAAGCCAAAACAGTACAAATTAGAACAAATTTACTTGTTAATTTTTGTAACAATACCCCAGGAAAAATATTCTGCAGATTTTCTACAGAAAAACATTGATTGCTGCAGAAAATCTACAGAAATTCCTATGATTTCGTAAATTATCTGCAGAAATCAATATTTATCTGCGGAAAATGTAGCAGCATATTTTCAGATGCGACTGCAGAAAATATACTCGTAGTCTGCAGATATTTTTCAGAATTTCAGATTTTGTACAAATATTTGTAGATTTTCCACAGATTATTCTAAGTCATTGCAGAAATTCTGCAGAACCACTATTTACAATTTAAGCATAATTTTCAGGATGAAGGCAAGAAACGCCGTATAATCGAAGGGCCGGATTATCAAGGGAACTGCAGTTATGTGTGAAAAAGTGGTCTTACTCCATATTGGTGTAGTAAATATTCCTTTTTCGAGTTTTAATCACATCAGCCATACAAGTGGAGTTACACGAGGTTGCAACACTTGAATAAGCTGAATGCTAAGTAAACGAATGAACTGTCCGAAATTTATCGAGAATTTGGTCGAATGAAATGCTACGATTGAGATAGCATCGCATATGCAACTCGAGGCAGGCAGGGCCTTGTCCGTTCTCGCCCTATAAAAAAAAAACTCATCTTCAATGAGCACTTTAAAATGATGAAAAGCCACGGTTTGCCCAGCCTCGCCCTCGAAATCCCCTGCCGCGTCCTCCTCGGCCTCGGTTTCCTGGCCCTAAGACACAACTAACAACTTGTAATAATTCCATTACAAAACCAATAACAAAATACAAAAACAATACTAACTAAACCCTCGAACTTTGTCACTGTATTTCCCACTTGGCGGCGTGTAAATTTCCTGCGCGCCTTTCGGTCCGCCGATCGGCGAAATCACTTTCTTAGCCGGGGATGCTTCTTCGCCGCCAAACGTGATCGGAGTTCTGTTGCTTCTTTTTAAACTGGTAAAGAAGAATTTGAATCTTGTGAGAATTGTCTATTACTAACAGACAGACCGACAACAATCATTACCCTCGATCGGCCAAACCAACCGGCACGGGAGTATCTTGGTGAACTCGTGCGGTTTGTTGCTTCTAAAATAGCCAAACAAAGTTTAAAAATTATAGTAGGCTTGCATTTTAGTTGTTAAAAAGGGATACCGTAACGCTACGCACTTGAGGTGTAGCCGCCACCATGACGCGCCAAGAAAGACTGATATTGCTTTTGTACGATGGCGGATTATGAAACAAGTCACGGATAAGCACGTTAATATTGGAAGTAGTTTTCAGAGCCACTACCTTGATCTTATTCTGCAATTATAAAAAACCGAATTGAAATGCAACGTAACGCAACGAAGACGAGAAAATACCTCTTCGGTCTTCATTTCCTCCGCACTCTTGCCTTTCAGTGCTTCTCGCAATTTCTTGATGTAACCTTGAATTCCTCGAGCGAAATATTGTAGTCTGCAAAAGAGGAGATTCAATTATTTCACTTACTCGTAACATCGCAATAGGTTTTTTTTGTACCGCAATTTGAAATCTTTGAGCCGTTCCGCGTTCGCTTCGTCCGTCAGAAACTCCGGACTTCTTTTGGCCATTTGGTGGAACGCGTACATCAAACACTCGACGTAAGAGAACTCTAGTTTCGGGTCGTCTTGTATGCCGTCGTTCTCGGTGTTCTCGTCGCACGGCGGCAAGGGCATGTATTCCTATAATGCAACAGTCCGTTACAAGGGCACGCAAGATTAATAAGAATCTGCTCGGGACTACCATCAGTTTGTTGAACACTATGGTCAGTTTGGTCTTGTCGTCGGACATGTCGCAGCAATACGTAGTCATTTCGGCCAATACTTTTAACAGCTCCAACTGCAAATCCACGCCTTCGGTCGGACTCCGGATTTCCGACAGAACGGGAAGCACGTGCGCGCACATGTAATCAACGAAACGCGTTGACGGAACCTGGCTCTGCAAATGAAAAACAGTAACTTAATCGTTACGCAAGGGTGTAAAGTAATACCTCAACTAGATAACAACTTTTCCCCAAACTGATAATCGGACAATTTTGAAAATAAATGTCTCGACCCGCAACCCGTATTGTAAAATAGTTAATTTCCAAAATTACAATGTCAGATGGGTGTTACTTAAGGGTTAATTCGCATCAATTCAACTGAAATCAATTAATCTTCAAAAAGACAATTCTCCGATATTGAAGCAAATTTGCAAGAATGTTTATCATGCAAAGTTATTAAAAAAATAATATCAAATTTCAGCTTTCTAAGTGTACGCGTCCGGATGATACAGGCATTTCAAATTTCCACATTTCGAAAGTCATCGAGTTATCATGCCTAAGTTTTTTATTTGTTAATAGTCATAGGAAAATAATCAGAAATGTTAAAATGATAACGTATAAAAAGATATTACAGATACTGTAAATCCGCGATAATAAGCCCGGGCCTATTTTTGCTTTTTGACCAGGCTAATTTACGAGACCGGCTAAATTTCGAGACCGGTTTATTCTGTTAATATCAAGTTACCACGGACGCGTTTATGTAATGCAATATGCAAATCTCAATTTCTCGTGATAAATAAAATTTGTAAGAAACAATTCTTGTGATTTTAATGATAGGAAATGAAAACTGTGAACTGAATTTCTAAGTTTTGTAGGTTTAGTGAATTTTTTAGTCGTGTAGATCGGGTAATCCAATTGAAGGGGGCTTATTTTGCAAATTTTGATTATTTAACCCGGCTTATTTTCGACACCGGCGTATTATCGCGGATTTACGGTATGTATCATGTTTAATGTTTACGTAATTACAGTTACTTAAATATATGGGCAAGTTTAAGTATCAAATTGATCATTGGGAACGCCAAATTTGAAATAGATACAAATTTGTATAGGTGATGTGTATCTATTGCATACATTTGGAGTTCAGAGAGGTTCATATCTAAGAAATTGTAACATCAAAGTGGTTCTACTGCATGCGCACGTACAGAAAAATACGGTTGGGCCTGTTTGATGCACTGCACGAGACGGTCGATGCTGTCCGCTTCCGAATGCTGCAAATTGCCATGGTTTTAAAAATATGAAATCTTACCAATCGCACTTAGTGGCGGTGCAATATATACGTTATATCGTACTATCACCCACTTCGAATTCCTTATCCAATTCAGCTTGTTCGACCACGATATCGACGAGCATGCGCTGACCGCTTACGAGTCGCGCAGCTTTCAGGCCGGACAGTATGCTCATGAAAGTAACGAACTCGGTTGCGGTCACATCTTGAAGAACCTGGACAGCGATTCAAAATTTGCCACGATTCAAAAATGTAAAAAAGCTACGGTGAAACTGGTTTCATAAGTTGAAAACCTTTCGGATTTCCTCGATTAAGCACTCCTCCACATCTTTCGTGATCACGTTCTCGCCGAGGGTTTTCAATTTGACGGCGAGAAATTTGATGGCCCTTTCGCGAACCACTTCTTCGCCGTGAAGGATTTGCGAGAACAGACCCTTCAAAGTGCCTAAAAATGCAAAAAAGGCATGTTGAATCTTCGAAAGCAGTTGCTATTTGGGTTGATAAAGACCTTTGGCATCCACTTTGAACAAAGTAGTGAGTGAATTATGAACTGATGTCAATTCTGTGGCATCATCAGTTTGCAAAAGTTGAGCCAAAACATCGGCAATTTTGGGCAAATGTTCCCTGTCATCTTTGCAAAGACTTGGAAGATCTTTGATGGCTTGTTTGCGGATCTACACAAATCCCCCAGACAAATATATAATATCTATAATATTGTTTGCACATAATTCAGTACCGAAATGTCGCCATCTTCGCAAAGGTCAAGTTGGGCATCAATAGCTTGGTGTGCCAAATGCGGGAAATTCTTGAAAAATCTCGTTATGAATTGAGATGCCAATTTTTTCTCATTCGGTGTGCCTTTAATAGCAGCCAATATTTCCACGTATTCAGCTTCATGCTAGCAACAAACCGATCCAAGAAATATATATTCATTCAGCGAATTTTTCTTATAAGACAACACCATAATTCGAGAAATAAATAACAATCACCTCGGCGATTTTGTCTTTTGCATCTGCCAATACACCGTAATTAATGTACAACTTCTCTACGTTAGCCATCACAGTTTGGAATTACGAGAATTCACCTTTTCCACTCGGAATTCTCGTTTTTTCCCCCAAATTATATTCACGACAATAAATACCGACGCAATGCCGCCCGCCGCTAATGCCTAAACAACGGAAGATTCAAGATGGACGACAGAGTCGGTTTCGAATGCGTTCGGCAATAGGAAGCGCATCGCGTGGTCAACAACGGCGCTTTCACTTTAGGAGTTACGAGCCACTGCGCTGCAAAGACAACGCGACGCCGCCGTCATGACGCACGTCATTAGTACGAAGTCTATAGTGCTACCAAAATAAGAAGAGACTAGTGCCACGCCCAGCCCCGCCCAAAATGAAAGACTGGCCAATTGGCGTACACCACGCTTGCATCGGATATATTGGCCAGTCTGCATTGTGGGCGGGACGGGGCGGGGCACTGGTCTCATCTTATTTTGGTAGCACTTTTGCAGACAGCCTAAATTATAGTTTTTTTGTCATTTTCTCGCTCAAATTTTAACGTTAAATATCTCTGCATGTAAAAATGATAAACGCACATTGTAAACGATATTTGAAAGAAGGAATATTAAAGTTTAATTGTTATTTGAAAATGTCAACATCACCATGAAGTTATTTTGATAAATAAGATTGAACAAACCAATGATTTAATAGGGAAAAATTACAATTGCTTTGTTATTATAATAGTTAACGAATTAAATAATACGCGACAATAAAATGTTCACAAATAAGCATTAATATGCTGTTTACAATGTGTTTTTAACATGTAGGGCCTTCATATGCAGAGTTATTACAATTGAAAGCTGAAATAAAATATAGTGCCATTGTGCAATTCTGTAATGCGCATGTAAATATTTAAATTCCAATAATAATTAAGTTTCTTGGCAATTTTAGGAATTAAGCTTTGTATTGAACATCACCAGATAAACAATCGCCAGCTGTGGGACCAGAACCCCAACAAAATACATATTATCCCACGACATATTGTCGTCGAAAACATTTCACAAAATTACAACTTACACGTAATAAAAATGCTGCCTTTTTTTTAAAAAAAAAAAGACATGTTAAATCACCAATAAAATACGAATGGAAAAGTGGGGCCTACACGATGAAAAATGATGCAAGTTGAAACACATGCAGACATATAAATCAAAAATGAAACTCACACATACAACAATTTACCAGAAGAATTGTGGGGATGGGGGAAAAAACGAATAAATTAGATTACTGTATTGGAACCTCTTATACATTTATCCAAATTAAAATTGTGCTCAAATAGTCAAAACAAACTTAACAAGAAATCAAAAGTGTAGCATATCCTATTCCTTACATTTTCTTTATGGCAAAATTATTTAATTTGCCAGCAGTTGATTTGAAAATAAATTAATTATAGAATAATCAAATTTCAAATGATGAAATTAGTAACTTAATTAGTAGCAAAGCGCAAATTACGAAACAAGTGATTTTATAATTAACAATATTTCCGATAAAGTGAATATATCACCATCATAATTAGGCTTATTCATAATAAAACTGCTAAAATGTGCAATGTGAAAGCAATTTACAACATCGTTCATGTTTTCTAAAAGCACATTTAGAAATATATTTTCTTATAGAATACTGAGATCTTACAGTTTCGATAGCTGATGTTAGAATTACAACAAGATAGGCGGTTTTAGCATATGGCGAATTATGTAAAATTGGAATCAAACATTTACAGGAATATAGGTTTCAGAGTAGTTCAACATATATAATATAGCATGAGGCTATCAAATGTCCAATTTGCAATGGATCACATTCAAATGTGCAGTCTGATGTATAGTATATAAGGTGCTAGCTTTGCAAAGACTCTGCATGACACACCAGTATCATTTGCATAGCTTCTGGAACTGCACAATTGCGCAATAAAAATGTGACATACCAACTTACATATAGCAGTAGATCATCTTTTATTAGTACTCAACCTGCATATTTGCTT
>WWPM01023403.1:0-17921 GCA_023279145.1 Glomeris maerens
CTATTTAATATAGGAAGGAATTAACGATTGATGTAATAAAAGGATTTAATCATACCCTATAGGTAATATTCTGCAAAATTCTGGTCGTTTCTTGGCACAGAATTCTAGAGAACTTTCTTGACGAATATTTTGTGCAAAATTCTTTGCAGGCATGCATTATATTTTCTGCCTAAGATTTATTATCCTATTTCAACGTTTTAAAATTCACGACTTTGATGGACAAGCAAATGTTGATTTATTTAGGAGCAAGTTTCCTTATAAACGCCATTTTGCTTGACTTCTCAGAAGGGGACAAGTAGTTCTTGGGACAGTGAATTTTTTGTTTGGTTTTTGGTTTTAGACTTTGTCCCAAATTTGAACTGCTATAAAGCGCCCTACTTTCTCTTCTGTCAAAACATTTCAGTTGGTAATCACCACCAGTCGTTATTTTGAGGTTCGGTTCATGGTCTATTTAGTTTTATGCATATACGTTTATTATGAAAACTAGTTTTGGAACTATGAGGCAAACTGGGGATTTCGGAATACAATGTTCAGAGTATAGAGTGCGGAAGTATAGCAGTGCGCATGTTCAATGAGGAGGAGTGGTAAAGGCAAGAAAGTAGTTCTTGATCTCAAAGGATTTGAGTGACGTTAGTAAACAGGAGGATGGATGTTGAGGATGTTTAATTCCACTTGATACGGTTATCTGAGTTGGTTGACCGAATCCGATCTGAAACGAACCGACAAACAAGTGATCGGGGTAAATGACGTCAGAACCTCGGCCCAGATCGCCCCTCTGACGTCATTCGTTCCTATACAGTGGCGCTCAAGTTTTATACTGGGTCTTGTTTTCCCATTTAGAACATCACACTTGAACAGTATTTACATTTTCCTAGACTTGTTTACATTGTTGCATAAAAATAAATGGAGTTCATCTTATTTTTTGTTACTTTGGACAAAAATGAAACTTTATTTATATGGGGCCTAAGAGGAATGCGACCTAGCATGCAACTTTTTCTTATTTAGAATAAATAAGAGATTTGAAAATAGTCATACGACATTTTGGGAAGGACACAAACAGACTTTGCAGAAATTAAGTGATGCGTTCTTGAAAAGTTCGGAGAAAGTAAAAATTGGAATTCCGGGTTTGTTGGGGACTGTCCAGAAATGATGTCACGATATGTCTAATTGCTTCTTTTCCTTTGTGCATTTGCGTCAATCCAATGGCATTGTCTGTTTTTTATTTAATTTCCAAAAAGTTGTTGTAACTTTGCCAAAATAGGATGTGTATGCAGGTATACTGCAGCATGGCTATGACTGCAGTTTATATATGGATAAGCCTAAAATAATAATATAATGATTAAGGAGTGATACTTGTTGGGATTATATCTGTTAGATTGTAGATTCCAATACGCAGAACATTGTAATTTGAACTATGACCAAGTAAATCTTGATTGATTGCTGATATAAAATTAAAAGTTTATTATTGAAATAGTCAGGTGAAACTTTTGATTTCACCAGAAGGACTTAAATTTCCTTATGCGTGACTTTTCAAAAATAAAGGTTGGGACCATAGTATTTTAAAATGCCTAACTTGTATGTGACTGCAGATACTAAAATACAAACGACAAAGGGATGAAAAGTTTCATACACCAGATGGCGCTAGATGTGACTGACATACTTATATTTTTATTAGCCACATCTCATATGACACTTTATAGCCTACATTATAATCAACTATAACATGAGCTTAAAATATTACTGACTTTTCTAATGCTTGGATACATCGAACATTTTTGCTTTTGACCAGACATAACCTAATTTGGGTATTACTTGTTGAAAATTAACGAAATGTTTCTGTACTGACCTACATGTATGAAATTATTTTGCAGTTAATACTTTAAAAGTTTATTAGTAGGTCGACTTTGGATAACTAAAACGCTGTTTTCTGATTTTAAAAAATGGAAAATAGTTTAAGCTCAGAGAAACATAATTTGACATTTTAAATGTACGTAGCTGTGATCACTTTTTATTTCTTTATCAGAAAGGGGTCAACCTGGGAGCGTGGGAGGGGTCATTTGAAGCATGTCCATCAGTATATGGAAAGTGTCGGAAAGAACTCTTAAAAAATAGATATAGAAGATCAATATTTATGAACTGCCCTACAAATTGTGCCAATTTATTTATTCTTAAGTAACTTCACGAATGTGCCATATTGCAGTTATGTTCCCAACTACCTCATTGGTCTAAATTGAGCTTTTGATAAATAAAGCGTTCCGCTGTGCGCATTTCATTTACATAAAGGAAAACTATGTAAAAGTTGCAATTCATGGGGATATGAACGCGGAAAACGTGCAGCTCTTGTAATTTAGATACGCTAATTAAATGGTCCCGTTATGGGAAAGGAAAAGGCCCAATGAGGAAGCCACTGACTTGTCTTGGCCCAGTGCCAATTAGTATGGCAATTACAAAAGGTGCGCAATTGGTCATTTATTGCTGTGCGTTACCGGCGCTCGGCGGAATACTTTCAAAAACGACCGAGGTGAGGCTAATTAGCCTCGCTAATTATCTTCAATAATAATTAATATAGCTATCTGCAGCACTTTTTTTTTCTCTGGCTGCTGCATTTGGGCGCCATGCTTTATGGCAATGCCTGGTCTACGCCTGTCACGTGACCCGTACCTGGTCGTTCGTTGGCTCTGGTTTATTTCTGGCGCACAATGTTGCCAAAAGAGGCCGTTTGGCGGAGCCGTTGGGTCCTTGCACTTGCACCTCAACTCCACTTGTTGTCCGAATGGTCGGTCACATGCTCAATGTTATCTTTTTTAAGCGGATTTCTTTGGGACAAGTTGCAACACCTAAAAATTGCATAAAAACTCCTGTCTCGTTTCAGAAGCATGCAGTTCAGTGTTTGTGAAGCGTTTCAAACTGTAGATGTAAATAGAATTGCTACACGGTGTAACAATTTATTTGCAGTCTGAAATCCATTAGATGCTGTAAAAAATAAAAGAAGGTACACAGAAGGAACGATAAGAAAGTTGAAAGAGTGCAGTATTGGCCCTAATGTAGATTGAATTGCTCAGAAAATAGTTATTTTAGATCGGACATATAGTCAGCTGACTGGGAAATGACGCATTTTCATTCAGACCTAAATAAAGGTCTATACCCCAACGAAGATCATGAACCTTCAAACTAAATTAAACAATGTTCTGCCTACACTAGGACATACCTTAAATATTTATATTCAGGAAAAATGCGAATTCATATCTATTTCATGCTGAATCTTGCCATTTTGATTTCCGAACATTCCTAACAAACGTATGCCCTGCTTAGGATAAAAATATGACAAAGTTACATGTTTTAGAGTAGCCTATGTGCACATTACGTAGTTTGGACCAAGAACATGGTTTCTAAATATAATGCAATCGCAATACATTGACCTGACTGTGTAAAACCAAGAGTCTTGGTGGAACCAGCATTCTTTCAGTGGCACTGGTTCAATCTAGAATTATCTATAAAAGACAAGATGATCGTTTGAAATAAACGTATTTTTGCTTCTAGATGAATAAAATAGCCGATACTATTAACACAAAAAAGAAAATGTGAGTCTGTTCTCTTACTGATATGACGTCACGGGTGCCGTTATGGCCGATCCAAGCCGATCAGGACCTATTAAACGGCGCCACATAGCAGACAAAAGTACGTATCACATTGGGCACGTGACAATGGATGGATGTCATGTGACCGACTGTTACCAGAAGCTGGAGCCGTGAAGGTGAAAGTCAAACGAACTCTTTGCTGCCATCTATTTCGGGATCATCCTTTATGTTTTGCGTTTTTCCAGCCGCCGTCGACACCCCCGCCGCCTCTTTTTCTTTCTCTGTTTGTCTTAATTTCGATGTCACGTGACCAGGGCGAACGGTCTGTGCGAAAAGCAAATGCACCCCTTTAGAACTTTGTTCATTTTCGAACATCCTCTCTGCATAGGAACAAGCTGGCAGAGCTCCAAAATGTAACTTTTTGAGTCGTTGACACTGTTATTAAGAGTTGGGAGCAACAATTTTCACCGAAAAACATAAATTTGTAAATGTAACCCAATCTTGTATTGTCATTGGTGTTG
Organism: Glomeris maerens; assembly: GCA_023279145.1. NCBI lineage: Eukaryota > Metazoa > Arthropoda > Diplopoda > Glomerida > Glomeridae > Glomeris > Glomeris maerens. The sequence continues at coordinate 4,100 of WWPM01023403.1, forward strand.
TTGCTTTAAAACCGTATTTAATTACAAGCAGTAATACATTTTTCTTAAGACTGGTGTCTGCAAGCAGTTATCATTGCTCAGTTAGTTCTATATATGCTATACTTATACAATTTTTGGGACTTTATTGAATGGGGCATCTTCTTAATTGAATCAAAATTGTGTAGACCAGACGTGACCCAATTAAACAAAATTTCAAACATAGGTACACATTGTGGAATTGAGCATACATGTATGTATGTATATGACTACATAGTTCTTTCTATCTATTTTAGGTGTGCACAAACACACCTATCCATTTCTTCGCAAACACTGACTATCAGGCGATTCTAAAGTTCAGGCCAAAATGAATTGCCAAAATATCGTGTTATCTTAATGTTTTTTTGTAAGGCCACATTTCCACAAACCACAGAGTAAACAACACTCTTGAAATGTAGAGATTCGAGAAAAGTGCGGTATACCCGATGATATACTATTTTGCTACTTTTTTGGGACAATCGATTTGTGCTTTCTCGGTCAAGGTTGTGGCTTTTCTAATAATTACAGAAGGCGGCCACCGAACGGCCGGCCATGACCGACCTGACCACCCGAGTGTTCCTCGAAAGAAACTAATCACGTAATAAGAAACACTGGGACATACGTAGTTGCAACTTAGACATCCAGGTGGCTCTATCTCTCTATTCACTCGCAATTTGGAACGAAACGCCGAAAAAGTTCGTTCCTCTTTTTACAAAATTGTGGAGTCAATGTAGTGAGGAATGAGTGCATGATGTGTTGTGGAGTCAATTGAGCGTTCATAATAAATGAACCTGTAATTATTGTCGCATGTTTATCCCAGAAGAACATCCTACAGACTTTAAATTCAACAAGTACAAATTGGTCAAGGTTAAAGGTGAAGCTACTCTGTGATTTAGGGAGAGGTTCTCAATGTCAATATATAACCCTATATAGAAAACAACCTAGTTTATTTGATTACTTGGATGAAAGAAGCAGTTTTGAATATGGAACAACATTAACATTGCTCTCATTTTGTTGTTTTTTTGCAAATTGAAATAATGAGCTAGACTCTAGTTTTTCCCATACTTATTATACACCCTGTTCCCCTTTATCTACACTTACTTTTTGACCGCTGTCTTTAACCCCACCCCGCAAGTGTAGATTAATCTAAAATCCTTTCTCAGATTTCGTTTCTGAATTAAAGTTTCAATTATTTTACGTTCTGCTTTTGCCGTATGATCATCGATTTAAGTCTCTAATAAATGCCTGCATTTATACCGAATTAACATCGCGCTATTTCCGATTTTTAATGTTGATTTTTTTTACAACTCAAATGCAAAAACATTAATTGTTTTAAACGTCGATGTCTACATTTAAAATGCCGATTTCTTACCTTGGGATATGTGTACTCTGCTTTAATATGTTGTATCATGCAGGTTCGAATTGCACCCACGCAATCTAAATATACCATTTCAGAAATATTAATAGTGGTTGTTAGTTATCCACTGGCAATATTATAACTTTCCAATTTTAGCTCAAGACAAGAAACTTTTCGCTTCTTTTTTATATACGATTACACCTTCCAACGGCAATACACTTCGATAAAGGTGGTGCCTCGTCATTAGTACTATTTTTAAAGTATACAAATTTATTAGTTTCACTTTTATATGAAATCTCAAAATCTGTAAAAAAAACAACAGTTAAACAATGTATTCTAAATCACATCTTCCTATTAAAATATGACTACGTGTTAAATTTACTTAAGCTAATAACTTCGTAATATGGTACGATTTTTGGAAGCATGTGCATTAGATATTTCGAGTCAGGAGTTTGGGTAGAGTTGAGTGACTTTTCCGAAATCAACAATATTTTTTTTACTGTAACAGCTTGAAAAATTTGAAAAGAATAAATTAAGAAAAAGAAATGCACTAATAAGGAAAATGTTAGAGAAATTCACGGAAAAGTTAGGGAAAGTGAAGATACATATTTCAACTTGCACAAATTGCCGCAACCTTGAAGAAGCTGTTTTTTTTTCTTTACGAATCTCGATCCATCTCCCAATTAATTTCCATACACTACATTTTCTAGACCCAGTTGTGCATAAGCATGAAATCATTGTTAGCGAACATCCTCATTGCTTACAAACTTTAAAATCTCAAAACGCCCTTGGAATATTTAGACATTATTGTTTCAGTTTTTATTGCAATGATGTCACAGTATAATTTAGTACCACGGGACCACCTACCGTTATATAGTATTAAGATTTTGAGCAAAAGAAAAGGAAAGCAATAGGTAGCTGGAGCGAAACAAGATGGCGTCCGAAAGTAAACAGGGTCGCGTGACGTTGCGCTTCCGGTTTGTGGGTCAGGGACGATGTGGAATATATAGATGTATAGTGTAGGCTACACGTTTGTGTATAATGCAGATGTAATAAAAAAAGGATAGAGATTGAGGTGAGGCGAGGCGATGCGAGAGGCTATGTGGTGGGCGAGAGTGTCAAGGTGGCCATGATTACGTAATGGAAGAGTTGCGGTCACGTGACTCGACTCGTAAACGGGGTTATACGCAAATGAGCGGCTTTCCGCACGTATACATTCGCTAGAATGAATATCAATACGGAGAAAAATGGAAGATAGAACACGAGAGAGGGAGAGAGTGAAAGCATGGTGAAAGAAAGGGAGAAAGAGAAGTAGGCTGCAACTTCCTGCGCGCTTTTCCCACTTTTCATAAATGGCGACGAATAATAGAACTATCTAGTATATAACACTGGTGATAATGGCCATATTCAAAATAATTGTCGTTGCAATAGTATTATAATAAAGTTATAAAATTGTCCGGAAACACTATAAAAAGTCGGCTTGGCATCATCTATGTGTATATATAGTTTTTTTGTTCATTTATACAACGGGAATGGCACGATTTGGTTTGAAATGGATACGCGTGGACGTCCCGATGAATATGGTAATAAATCGAGCATCGAGGTCACGTGATTGTGATAGCCGCGTTGGCCGGCGCACATGCTGATATCGGCTCTCCGGCTCCGGACCGGGGCAGTCTGGCACCGCGTCACGCCGCTCTCGCTGTAATTAACAGTATCATTATGACTAGATGTGATATTCCTATATAAAGCTACGTACCTCGTCTTTATTGCGTGTGAAGAAACGACATTGGCATATCGCATATTTGCAAAGCGACGTACTATATCAAAATCATCCCATCCACAGCTTCTTTCTCATGCGAAATCATAGGCACAATCTGGAAAGTCAGGAAATTTAGACACTTTCAATCATGAATCAAACAAATATTTTAACGATTCGCAGAATGATTTATAAACTTATTTATCGCGAATCTTGATTGCTGATGATTGTGCATTTGCATTTTGCTGTCTGGAAAATGAGATATTGTGAGGGAAGTTGAAATGTAGTAACTGCCCTGACATTTCATTTCATGCGAAAACCATATCATATCTTTTCCAATGTTGTACATGTTATGACAAGCAAATCTTAATTTTCTTATATTTGATATTTATTAATTACACGTGCAAACATTTTGACAATCTTTCCACAATAATTGTAACTTCATTTAATTTTAAACATGAATATTTCAATTTGTACTAAAATTGGATATTAGATGCTGTAAAATATGGTTGCAAAAGTACGTAATATTTAAACGGTGATTTTGCATTTGGCACCATAGTATGTACCTACCTTATATCAGATTTAGTAACGTTCAGCGAAAAATGTGCTCATTTATTTTGTAATGTAGCCAATGATAGTGGAAACTAAAATATCCCCATACTTTCCACGTAACACATTTTCTTCAAATTGCACGTGACCTTTGTCCTGCAGTCAATGCGGAATGCTAAATCGAAAACTGTAAAAGAGAAGGATGTTGTCAATTAGGAATTTGTAGAAAGGACTATTTATTCGAAGGAAATTTTCCCACATTTGTATTAAAAAGTCTCTACTCGCATCTTCCTACAGTGAGAGCAATGATAAAATTACCCCTTTGGATGCAGGTCAATAGGGAGCAATTATGACCAATACCATGAGGGCAGCTGCTGATTGCAACTCTATGAAAGTGTCGATTATTCAAGGACAGCGGCTAATCGAAAGCGTTTGCAATATTATTTGCAGTAAATTTCCAAATACGAGAAAGATACGTAGTGTGATACCATTGACACTCCAAGATTTCACAAATAATTATCCTCAAATATCACCCCAGTCGCTGTGCGCATGCGCAGATGGAATGGTAGAAATCGTTTTTCGGGGGTATCCTTTCAATGTTACGATCGAGTGTAATTATTATTAAGGTTTGTCAGTTTTTTTTCCAAGTTTTTTGTATTGCGCAACACATTTATCGGTTCGCTTCACTGGGAAGAACTTGAAAGTGAAAAGAATAGGTAGGCTTACGTAGTGTATACAAAAAGCAAGTGAAAGGAAAACATCGTATCAAATAAAAAACGGAAAGACGAGGAAAGTACAAAAGAATGCAAATGTCGTCCTTCACTCGAAAGTTATTATACAATCGTGACGTCACGACCCAATTGTCGGTCCAAAGTAGGCCTCACCTGATTGGTCGCAACAATTAGGATGTCACGTGAGCTTGACCCGGCGACCGCAAAATGAAAATGCGATCACGTGACTTGGCCAGTTAGGACAAAACAAACTCTTATTGTTCCGTTTTGCTATTTTTTGGACCCGTTCGGAAATTGGGGTTGCAAGCTTCCGGTCAGTGTTATTTTGAAGGTAATAAGTAAAAAGATGGTCTCTGGAAAAAATGCGCGTTTTTCCCAGATGTGATTCGTGCGTAGTTTCTTATTCAGCCACTTTTTAAAAGATTTTTTCACCCATTTTTTGATGAATGGCGCCCTTGGCCATGACTTGTTCGTTTTTTTTTAAATTTACAAGTCAAACCCTAGATTTAACATTATTCAACATTGGGCTCAATTATGGATGAGTCGGTGCTCAAGGCCGAGTTAAGTGACATGCATCCAATCATGTGCTTCTGTATCTTTTTATTTTTTTATTTTATAAATACATTGCTGATAATAGCGCTGATATAGCACCCATATCTAACGTTATCCATTTAACAAAACTATCAGGATGGAAAGAAAAAAAGAACACGGTCCTATCACGCGTGTGACCTTGATGAGAGTTTTGAATCCACCGTTTCCATGTTTCGATCGATCAATCACTAGTGTAGTAGTATTTTATTGATGGATGTTGGCGGCCATGACAGTATCACACCTGATGAGGCGTCCATTTTGTGTACTATGTTCGGTATCTAACCTTGGCGATAACCATCTTTTGCACAGCTTGTTGGCGTCAGGCACCGGATCGTCACATGACGTCATTGCACAGGGTTAAAGTACGTAAATTGTCACTGCCATCTTCGTTTGTTTGTTGATTGTCACGTACAAAATGCAGGTTATCAATTCGTATCGCCATTCAAAGCTCTATAGTTTAATATCAGGCAATAAAGAGGGCAAATTTCCATTGCAAGTTCAGTCGCATTTCGACGGCCAATATTTACAAAAATGCAAGCTGCTACATTTTGCCAGGAGCTCGAGGGATAGAATTGAAGTATTAAACAGTGGATTTCTGTTAATTGAGATTCATCAGCACTGAAACGTTCTGATTAAATAAAGCGCGTTAAATAATGATGCAATCATTCATGCAGATTTATTTATGTCTATATTCAGATCGTACTTCGGTTTGTTTAATTTTTTTCTTCGTGTTATGAATGCAGGACAAAAATCCAGTTGACAGACGAAAATTATGTTGTTGACAAGTAGATTTAGGAAATGGAAAAGACATTTTGCGGGCGAAGGAGGGGAAGGGGGAATCAGCATGTGGCCAGTAGGGGAATTGACTAGGAAATTTGTTATTTTCCTGTCAGCTGACTTTTGTGACCTCTACAATTGTTGCTTGTTCAACTTTTATTTTAAAATTTCCCCCGATTTCGATCAACAATGTTATTCAAGTTCGTAAAGAGTAGTGTCTTATTTTTGAGACTCTAAAAATAGCAGTTAATTCAGTAAATTGAAACGAGATAGATGAATTGCTGTTTTCCTACACTACTACAAAGTTGACATTTGAATAGAAAGTGTCATGGCTGGTGCTCAAGTGGGCATGTTGTATTTTCATGGTGATGTCATTCAAGAATTTTTTTACTCAAAAATAAGTATCGCATCTCTTACTTTCCCAAATTATATACCTGCATGGACCGTCGATTTCCTCTTAATTTCGTTCATAAGCAGAGAATTAAATTCTGTTTTGACCATGAACATTGTGTCACAATTTGGAAAATCCACAGGTGGAATGTCCTAATAGGACAACTTGTGTAGGCTTCTCGGTAAAAAAAAATAAATAAAATAAGAGGTATTTGAAATTGCAATCAAAGTTACAATAATTATGTCTGAAACATTCATACATTAATGTCATAATTATACACAATTCTTTATGCAACACATATTACTTGCTCGAAAAAGTAACGCGGTGATTCTTCATATCCCAATTGGATTTTGTGTTCAATTGTTTACTCTGTACACATCCTACTACCAATAGAATTGCAAGGTTAATCGTGTAATTTGTGTCATAGAGCTTTATAAACTTAGTTTTATAATGTAATTAATTTCATTTCATGTGAGGAGAGAATTTATTGTCTGCTCAAAACGGCTTGTTGTTTTGTTTTTGCACACTATAATTAGAATTTTAATCATCGTAATTTATGGAAATGATGACAGTTGAAAGTGAGGGTTAAATTCTATGGAACAGAAATATTGCCATATTACGTATTATTTTGCGAAAACAACGGCCCAGAATACAGTGATAAATGACTATATTTTTTTGTTGTGGCGCGTGGCGATAAATTACAATTGTTTAATTAAGCGACACTTTTCAGTTCGTTGTTTTTTTTTTTACTGGCGTTGACTTATTTTTTTGACGTCATTGACGACCCCGATGTAACTTTTGTTTCCCAGGTGCTGGTTGACAATATCAAACATTGTATATATGAAAGACCTTCAAAACAATCTAAAACTGAATTTCCCACACGCGTGGAGCCTATGCACAGATATGTATTTTCTACAGCAGTAATTTCAGCAGTATACCATTTGTCTGTTTTTTGCGACAAAGCAAAATTGATATGCACCAAAACCTATAAATTTATCAGTTTTGTAACATTTAAACCACCTGGTACGGGATTACATAAATGCAATGTGTGCCTATATTTCAGCGCATTCTAAAACCTTGCAATTTGATAACTTTCCTATTTTTCACTGTCATTTCTTTAGTTGTTATAAAACTCGTAAATTTATTAAAGTTGCAACACTTCTGAAATCAAAAGAAAAATTCGGCGGAACAAAATCAATTCAATTATACAAACATAGGTACTGTATATAGTAATTTGGTTTGACCTGTGTTATGCACAGGACTATAATCTATTTTCTTTTATTTCAAACTACTACATACATTCCTTTTTAATTTTTGGACATTGGAATCTTTCAGCAATAAGCCTACCAATAGTTTGTACATTTAAAATTAGACCTGGAAAATAGGACCTATTCAAATTATTTCAGAAATTTAAATGCCATTGAGAATTATTGGAAGTTTAAACTCTAGATATTATTTTCCGTGCATTAAAATGAACAATAAGTCAACCCAACTATGGGACAAAACATTAGACTAAAATAGCACGTATTTGAAGTATTTTTTTTACAGTAAAACAACTATGTAGTGTATTAAGTTTTGGCCTCATTTAAAGGTCAATTTTGATAAGTTTTTATTTTGATACTGTGGTTCGCTCGAGTTACGTTTTCAAGGCAAATTACCACCTCAACTTTCTGAAAAAAATGGTAAACTTGAGCTTTTTTGTTGTTGTGTTGGGAGAAAAGGGAGAAAATGAAAACAATGTCAGAGATTTCAATCGGAAAATCGAGAAGAGTATAGAAAGTTTGGGGTTAAGGCGGGAAATCGAGGCCACAACACTGTTGCCGCGTTCCACTTCGAGTTACGTCGGTCACGTGACGTAACCTATTGTACGCTGTTACGCGGCATACATTTCTGACCATTATTTTTCCTCATTTTTTTTACTTTATTCCACGATGAAATTTTCATTTGGGTCAGATGTGATCCAACTCGTTTTTCCCATCCTTTTAAACGTACCACCCCTAAACTTTACATCAACTCGGCTGAAAACAAAACGCCGACTAAAAGGAAAAACGAAACGCATGATGGGTCATTACCTAGGCCTAGGCCTCGTTTTGCGCCGTTTCTATGCTTCGTTTGCCCCATATAGATTCTCTAGGTCGCATCACGTGACCATGCATCCTACTTTCACTTCCCTCCGCTTATTACAACAAACCCCTTTATCGCCATCCTATTGGGTACAGATTTGGAGTTTTCTCTTTGGAGGGTCAAAAAAATTCACATTTTTCTGTGTATGAAATAAACGCCAAGACAAGATATGTTTGTTCCAAGATGACGTCGATGTTAGCATTGTTCGGAAAGAATCGAGTTTTTTTTTTATTTGAGTGTTATATGCATTCGAATGTGACCGGAATTTTTCCCAATGTTGAACTCTGCAAAAAAAAATACAGTAGGTAGTAGTTTACTAGAAAGCGGTTGCCAAGCAAAATTCAACCAGCTGTAGGGGAAGTTTTCCAGGAATCAATTGATGAGTTATCGAGATATGAAGCTTGTTTGCGTAGTAACTCCTAGAAATATATAATAAGCCATATATTTAACAGGTTGTTAACATGCGAATTTGCCAATAAGTAATAATTTTTCTGTTAATGAATTGTAGTGTAAACTAGCAAATTACTAGTTGTGGAAATTCATGAGGTTCGGTTTTGGGAATTACAGGTGTTATTCTAACAGTATTTAATTAATATGCACTTGGAAGAGTTACTAAATTGTGGTAGGAATAAAGGGGAAATGAAGGATTATGGTTTTGAAATAATAAAATACATGCTATTAATATGCAAATAAAGTTTACATTTGAACAACATATATCTCAAACCATATCGTTGGATCATTTGTGCCAATTTTGACAAATCGTTTTATATATTTATCTCCGAGTTGTTTTTTTCGAGACAATGATATTATCGCATTATTCTTTATCTTTATGTAAACTTTGCCAAAAGAAATTTCAACGGAAAAAATATCCCGATAAGTAAGTTAATAACACATTTTTTAAAAGACACATTGTAAATGCATACAACGCCGTGCCAATGAAAAGTTCTTGTCAGAAATTTCTATTTGTATATTTTTGAAATATCGAACAGTTCATTTTCCTCAATTAATATTGTATGCATATAAAATTGTGTGCCAAAAATTAGCGTCCGGCTGATGTATTTCCTTTATAATTGCAAGCTATCGACTTCTCTTTCTTAAAAATGTCAAAAGAAGGAACAACAACCTGTGGAATTCGTTATTAAGGAATTTGAAACTATATCTTAGCTTGTTTCACAATATGATGAAACAATGAGTTTTATTTATTTGCAGTATGATGAACTTTATGGCGAATAATAAATACAGGAGAAAATGATTATTGCATGTAGTTAGGAAGAATGCGATTTGCACTACATAGCAACCTACGGTATGCTGTGACAAATCTCCACCTTGATTTTCAAAGAGACCTGTTAATAATAAAGTAATATCTGTGAACTTTTGTAGAAATTTGAATAACTAAGATTCAAGTTCATATTTTTCAATGCACAACCTCAACCTACCTATATACGTGTAGTACAACTTTTTGAAATTTCAGGTCAAATTTTAATGTGATGAAAGTAATTTATTGGGTGACGTCACAACGAGGAAAGTATCTTTCCAAGTACTGTATTTGCGCGTGAAAAGTAATTAAATTCTTCGTTACGAACTCGGAATTTTGACACCTTCACTCTCAAGGTTATTTTACGGTATAAAGGTGACAACTACCAGCTAATGTCCTTGTAACAAAAATCAATAATTTTATACAGATCGACGTGTGGGGTTGTTTTTTTTTTAATAAATAATGACTAAAGTTCGTTTCTGAGCAAAAGTTAAGCAAAAGCAGATGTCTTCTTGTATGAACTTGTGCCAGCAAGTCTGCTAGCTTCCAAATGCTTAAAAGTCGACGCACGTGATCGCTATGACGTCACCGTGCAAAACTCTTCACGTTGTTTTCTTATGATTCGGAGCTCTTCATTGTGACGTCAATACCTCAAGTTAACCTTTCACCTTTTATCTCGTATCTGTCCCAAGCACCAGATTGTAGACCGTTATTAAGTGACGTTCAGAAATGCCCCACCTTATTGGATGGATATCACCTTTTATCCCTGTTACCAAGCAGATTATATAACATTCCGCAGTTATTTCCAAAGATAACATGATACAATCTAGATTTGCAGATACTGGCAAAAATTTACTGCTTGGATACTGAAAATGTCGTCGAACTTGCATGATCAGATTCCGATGACGTCACTCCTCCAATTAGAGCTACAAAGTTTTGGGGAATACCGCAATAAAATTTGCCACGAAAATAAGTTAAAATCCTCTTTATTAAATCGCAAGTAATAAGACTTTCTTTTCACGGTTTATAATAATAATATAATAATATATTACATCGTTTCTTATACCCGTTTTGTGCGGATCCTTGACTGTCCATATAGGGATCTTTACTTCTTTTTTTTCCCCCATTTATCTTTTTTTGCAAAAAAAAAACAATTATCAGCATAATCCGAAACTATACAATAATTTCCTTTTTCCTCTTGATAAACCACACTCGGCATTAGTGCAAGAATATACAGGAAAGTGTACTCTTTTCACCTTAAACGCGTACATTTGAAACAAGAAAATATAACGGAAAAAGACGAACAAAATGGTGTCTTCAATTCATCTACATCCATCACAAAGTTCATAGTTGAAAGTTCAGTGAAACTAAAACGAAAAATAATCGAATTCCGCACATCAAACTTGTAATAGTGCAGATACTTAAATACATTTCTGGAAACTCTGTAATAAATACGAAACGTTGCAATAATAATATCAATATGATGAGCACGAAAATCAATGTCCCTGGTGGTGATGGTGTTGTTGGTGATGCCCACCTGCTGCTCCACTGACCGCATCCATTCCTTTGGAGATCTCTCTCTGGAGGTTTTCAGGTGAGACGCCCACATTGGCAAAAAGTGAGCGCAAAACGCTCACCTCCTTGCCCAGAAGTTCCACCCTCTTCTGAAGACGTTCGTTTTCCCTCTGAAGCTCCTTGACCTTCACCTCAGTGTCTCTTGTACGCTGTTTCGCCTTTTCTCTACTCTTTCTCACTGCGATGTTGTTCCTCTCTCGTCTTTTTTTGTATTCGTCACTGCCCTTGTCCACCGACTTTTTCTTGCCACTTGACCCCAAGTGATGCCCCAGTCCTCCACCGCCTAATCCCAATACAGAACACGTGGACGACGTGGATGAATTGGAAGACGAAGACGATGAGTTGTGATGGTTATGTTGCTTCTTCAAAGCACCGATGACCACATCGGACACTGCTTTCTGCTGAAAAGCTCCTCCTGCAGATGCACCCTGCAGAAAACCTTGGTGGTGATGGTTCTGAAGTCCACTGAATAGTGCTTGGTGACGCTGTTGTTGCTGCGGATGACCAACGTGGTTATGTTGGTGGTGGGCAAGATTTGGTGTGGACACCTGGCGGCAGTTTCCAAACTCGTCCGTTTCTGTTGGTTCTCTCTTGATGGACACTGCCGATGAACCGTCGCCAAGTGGACCGTAGTTGGTCACGTGACCGTTGCTAAGATGAATGGGCTGTGGCATGTACAGTAGAGAACCTGAATTCCCTCGTCCACCACTTTGCTGTTGCTGCTGCTGCTGTCGTTTGTCCACAGGCAGAATATCGCCGAAGACAACACTGTCCCCAAACTGGGAATCGTCGATGAGTCCTTGAAGGTCCAATGAGATCTCTTGGGCACCCAAGTCGGCCAGGTCTGGCACAGAATCCTCTTCAGAGCTGAACAGGTAGGCCGAAGAGGCCGCCTGATTTGAATGGTTTTGGTTCGGATTTTGTTGCTGATGGTGCTGTTGTTGCAACAGATTTTGACCACCCGAAGAAGAGCCACAAGCGGCGATTTTCGCATCAAACACCACGTGAGAGTCATACATTTGAGGAGAATCCATGCCTCTGTAGCATGGTGAAGGCGATTGCGCAATGTAGTCCAGCTCTAATCCCAGTCGACCGCGTATTGAGGAAGCCGTTGTGAAAGTGGCCAACTTTTTGTACTAAAAAAAACTCGGTGCGCAGTAACTTGTACGACTAGCCTCTATGAAAAGGTACTCCACACTGCATCAAGTGCGACACGCAACTGACGAAAACCCACAGCGTTTCACGTTCTATAGCCGAGATACGAGCTTCATATCACTGGCTATTATTATCAACAGCCGCGTGGTGGCGTCGCTTACATAGCCACTCCCCTATCTGCCCGCCTACTTTCAAACTGTTTTTTGATTAGATACGTCGTTTGTTGGCCGCAGTTCGCCGAAAAAGACGGGCGGCAACGATCGTCCCCCTGTGACGTCACTTGGCTGGGACTGATCCGGTCCGATCTCGTCAGCTCTGTTCCTAGCTGCTCCACTGTGCCATACATACGTCTATTGGTTGCTGCGGGTTTTTACGCGTTTTTCTACTTGCTCGTGATTTTCCGTACATTATGCCTCTCCTTTCATTATTATACCTTAGTTACAAGTTACTAACTACGAACAAGTAATGATAGTATGAGTACTAAATTGAATGAATTTCGCGTTTAAGATAGTGGATGGCCTTCCAGTGAAAGGATGATGATGGATTTTTCGGTTTAGCATTTTAAGTTGTCGCTGTCTTTCGTTCCCATTCTCCGCGTTCTTGATGGGCGTGGTCTCGGTAAAGCGCAATTCAAGCCACTTGTTTTCAATGATGATGTTTACTTGGGCTTTTTCCGCTATCCCAAGTTCTGGTTTGCTTGCAGTTGCTTTTATAGAATACGATGGAAGTTCCGAGGTAAAACCGTTTCCAACTTAAATTCCGATGGGCTGTTTTGTGAATAAAAGTAGGTACTTATTTTGGCCAATTGCCAGTGATTAATAACGCGCCAACGGGGACGTTCGTAAATAATGTTCAAGATGGGGAGTTTTTGCGTTGCATGAATGAACCGTGATTGTTTACCAAAAGTTTGTGGAAAACTTTCGTTATTTTTTTTTGAATTGCAACTCGAGCGCTACAAATCAAATAAATATCGTATTAGGGAGGCGTGGCATCACGTGATTTCACGACCGAAGTATTCCATTCACGTGATCTGCTCGTTTCCACAGTAAAGAACTTTTTATTTAAGGTGTTCCAGTGATGAGTGTTCGTAGAGATAGAAACCAGATGCATTAACGGTATTACTTCCGCCGCAAAAATTGATCTCACCTATGTAGAATGAAAACTGAAAACATGTGACGTGTACGATTAAACTTTAATGTAAATAACATGGTAAATATGTTCGGTTCACGCGGAAACGCGTCATAGTTTGGTAATTCCGTTGAATCCCGACGTATAATGTTTAACATAACAGACGCAATAAGTTTGTTTGTGTGTTGATATTTTTCTCCATTTCTACGACTGGACATTTGCGCTTGAAAGCGGCTTATACTGGTGCGCGCTGGTTTTCTAATTTAGCTATTGGCCGCTACGCGGCGCCACTTGGTCCGGGGTTTTCCCTTCTCCTCCAATAGAGATGCTCTCTTACATAGGGAGGGATCATTATTTTGTACGCTCGTTACGCTGACCCTGTTTGTCTTGGCTCGTTTCAAATTTACCTTTTTTT
>WWPM01023404.1:0-16001 GCA_023279145.1 Glomeris maerens
AAAAATTACAACTGCATATCGTATTCCGTTTAGATTAATGTTTATATACCATGTCCTACACCTCATTCTCATGTTCAATAAATTTCTTCCACTCTCAAAGAAAAAACAACACACTAATATAGGTCCATAGTACTTTTTCTAACCTAATTTTAAAAGTAAATTGGCCAATTTTTACAAATCTCCTGCTGATTGATTGGTAAATTTTCCAATTTGGAAGACATTCAATATCTATGTTGGTACGACAGCATTGTGGCGCCACCTGAACGTGAAAAACTTAATGGAGGATAAAAAAAAAGAAGCGCCACCTGCAGGTCAACGATGCATCAACAGAAACGCAAAGTGACATGACTCTGCTTGTTTCCGGTCATTTTCCGGACACTGCACTCAACTTCTGCGAACAGTGAACGAACCTTCATTTACAAAAAAGACAATTAAATGCTTTTATATACCTAACAAACTGTCTCCTATCTCAAGATACAAAGGGCCTATAAATGTAGTTGCCATATACTCTACCACCCTAAAAACAAAATTCCAGTTAGTATTTCACTTCATGCAAGCAACCCTAAAATTTCCGGATCATGAAACAGCAAGTCATTTTTTTCAAGTTTAAAGAAACAGAAAAACCGAAGTGCGCAGCTATTCTTGAAGGTTTTTCGTGGAAACGAGTGTTTTCAGGTAAGTAACCTGAAAAATTCTGATCTTATCCTTCACTTTTTCTGTGCTCTGTTGAAAGATTTTCTTTCCCACGACATTTTCAAGTTTCAGTTGAACTTCAGACCAATTCGTGATTAAGCTCAGTTGTGACTTTTGACATTTTAACACGTTAATGACGTCAGGCTGAATTTCGAAACGCCCAAATTACAATTCATTGCCTTCCTGATTTGAAAATAAATTTCCAATTGTGATTGAAGTTCTTCAATTTTAAACGTTTAAAATTGCAGCGCCATCTGGTGGCGAAATCGGCATTTCTAAATGCCTCAGCAAAGAAAGTTTCATTTTTACGAAAACCAAAAAAAGAAATATTTATATTGTAATTATATGCCTGCTTCAATGCATGTCTATATTTTTTTACAATAACCAGACATTTTTAAGGAATTCACAACCATGCTCATTCGAGCAAATTAAGACTTAAAATGGTTGGTATATCTATTAATTTAGTAATTCCACAATTTGTTGACCTAAAAACATTTAAAATTCAAGAATTGGAAAAAAAACATTTGAATGTTGCTTGCTTACATAGAAATTTGCACTTTTACGATACAAGATGGCGTCGCGATTTGTCAATATTCGTTATCTGTCACAATCTTTCCAAATATTTGCAAATTGCAATAAATTAAGCATATTTTGCTAGGTTTTTCTGGTGACAAGAGCAAAATTTCAATACAGTTTTTGATTTCAACATCCTGTTTCTGTCTGTTCTGGTTTTCTTAACGTAATTATTTTATTTGCGTGTCCTTAATTACGACCCGCCTTGTAAATTTTCGTCTCGATTGCTTCACTCGATCTCGTTGCTCGGTTCATCTACTATAAATGAGGTCATGTTCTAGTTCGAATCTTAAATGCAAAATTAAATAGCAGGCCAAAATCCAAAAAACAAATTCTCGAATTTTTTACCCCCGATTCAAAATGGCGTCGTTGTACTTATTCTCTGACCAATTACAAATGTTTTTATTTTCCAAACGACATCGTTTTCTTCCATAAACGACACGCATAACGAACAAGGTCATTGAACTTACTATTGGGATGAAAAACGCCAAAAGCCACAAATTCCGATTACTGGAGATTGACTGTGCGATAAAAAAAAGGAAGAACACGATGACGTCACGCAGAATAGAAATCTTCTATAAACCTGTTTCGTGACTTGAATTCCTTTGTATAATTTAGTATCCTTCCACAGTTTTACATAAACCTTTTGGCAACTAGTTGACATTTAAAAATCCCCACCGTTTATTACAATGATAGCCATTACTTTGGCCCCTCCCCGGCATAGATGACGTCATTAACTCGGAATAACCTTTCGCACAGAGAACATGAAACAAAGTGTCCCATTTATAAACTTCTAGTGAGACTTACCTGAATATTCAGACATCAATAAATATTTGAAAACAGCAAAATAAGACGGATTCAAATCTTTGATAGTGTGTAAAAGACAAGCAACTGTTAAGTTTCTCACTTGTGTTAAAACTACAAAAGCCAAGGTAATACCATTCCCATTTATGGTCATCAAATTGAAAAAAGTCATTTGAAATCAACCGCTTTCCAACAATTCACAAAAGAATGGACCATGTCATTATCGACTCCATTTTCACAAGATTTCCATACAGTGCCCAACTAGCAAATAATTTCCAAAATGGCTTCCATAATACGTTATCGCCGGAAGTAGAAATGAGGAAATGGTGGCAACGAGCCTTGGTTCCTCTCGTTAAATTCCTCCAGCTTGTGAGAGAATAAAAATAAAAACAGCAAGCCACTAAAGCCACCCACTCACATTTTATACTGTACATCGCATCCATAGAGCAGAAAACAGTAGGCAAAGGAATATGAAGGGGGGGTGAACGAGAACATCATTGGCACAATGCCAAATTGTTAAACGCCCACACCGCCCCAACATCAAACAGGAAATGGCGTTGCCAACACGAAAACCACTCAAGTTTTCCAAACATAAAAAAAACACTATATTGCCAGAGTCCTGATAACTGACACTACACTTTTTCAGGAGCCGTTATTTTAACCGATATGATCCCAGAAATAAAACAATGCAATTTGGTAAACAGCAGTAGCAGCGACTTTCGTTCCAAAATTCGACGGCGATTCGTTCGAAAATAGCGCCGCCATGTTCGGGTAAAGTCCAAAGCGGCCATTATACGAATCCAGTTCCCCGCCCCCTTTTCAAACGGTTCATCGGTGGATTTCGCAATAAAAAGCGATCGGACAATGAAGAATCAAGTTGCATTTTTACTGTCCTTCAACTCAGGAAATAATAAAAACAATACCAGGATGAGCAATAATTTGATACGCAGGGGCGTGAAGAATAAAACCAAATCAAAGACAGGAAACTGATAATAATTCTACTAGAAGGTCAAAAATTGCAGCCGTATTTCTAGATTTAGGGTGACATAAGATCTAGGATTGCTAATCATCTATTAGTGGCAGAAAGAATAGACATAACGTCCTTGATGGAGATCAAATTTCGTAAAGGGGGATTTTCCGCTGCATTTCTTACCATCTAGGAGTACAAGGAATTCGTATACAGCAAGAAAAAATTGATCAATGTAAATTCTCTAATTACGAACTTCATCAATCAGTAAATTATATTGATAGGTAGTCAGTTCACTCAGTTTTCAAAGTTACTTACATGATAAAACTTGCAACAGCCACGCCTTTTACTGGAAATTCGCTTGTGTACTTTTTCAGAAGAATAACCGGGAATTGGATTTCCGTTTAGAAATATTGACAAATAGTCAATATTTTAACAGTTTCTTATGCAAATTTTGCAAAGCGGGTTTCTTGTAAGATTAAGAAAATTCTAGTGCAAAATACAGATACGAAATGACCTGCGTAGGCATAAACCAGATTCATAATCCAGAAATAGGTACAATATTTTCCAAAAAATAAACTTTTTAATCACATTACGCTAAAAAAAAGGATTTTAATTCAATTCAACTTGCATCGACACTACAAACTTTATTACCCCCAAAATTTATGTCAACAAATTTATTATGGGAATTGAAATAGGTGTTATGTTTTCGAAATATGTTGCGCAGAAGCGTTGGTTTTTAGATGCGATACCGATAAACAAAAGTAGTTTGTAAACTTTAGTTTGGGTGCAAAAAAGCGTCTTTAGTGGTGGTAAAAAGGTGTAAAAACCTATATGGAATTGAGCATTACACAAGAGTGGCGAAAATACGTGGGAGAAAAGAGGACAACGGGGCGACCCAGGTGCACAATACACAATAAAAAAAAAGAACTGGTCATTGGCAAGAAATTTGGGGAAGCAATATTTGAAATGTTTGCCTACCTGCGCTTGTCCATCTTCGATCTGAGCTTCGCCATTCACTTCAACTTCCTTGTCCTTCATCTTCTTCTTCGTAGATTACAGCTTTCAAATGTACTTTTGACCAGATATATCCGCTAATAAACGCACTTTGCATACACTTTCACAAGCGGCCTTTCCGGCCCGGCAAATCCTCGACGACGCGCCACCAACACGGCACACTCTATTTCTCAGTTGTGTTGTCAATCCGCCATTAAGTAGTACCCAGTACGATTCGTCGCGGGACAAATACCCACAAACATGGCTTCCAATCAACCATACCCTTTCAGAGATAATAAAACATTCGTTCCTAAACATTGCGTAATCTGTTGTCTTTAGTAGTTAAACTTTCAAATTCAACACCTGTTTTTCTTCGTCGTATTTCCAGCAATGAACAAATTTTTGGAAAGCAGTTGTGTTAAACAACTCTGTATTGAAATTGGGAACACCGATAAAAAGAAACTAGGTAATTATTACCACAACTATTCCGGAAATCTTGGGAAATATAAATTGAGTTTCCAATGAAAATTACATGAAATTTTGTGAATTTATTCTTCGTTTTTGAACTAGAATTTCATGTCACTTTAGGATTTCTGTGCAAACATTTCAGACCACAACCTTGATTCTGTTATCTATTCGCCATCTAGCGGACGGTATTAAAAACTTCACATCCATTATGGATATTTCACCTTTATTACGAGTTTTAACATGCAGCTCAAAAACAAATAAGTTGTAATAAAAAAAGAAATACCTGGTTGTAACTGTTGCCACATGGACTAAGTTACAATTGGTTTTATGCACATTTACAGTTTCTGTCAAAACCACATGTTTATGTATTCTGACATTTTTTTTTACAATTATGGAAACTAACCAAAAATTTACAAGAATCGTTAGGATTAGCTTACAAAACCACGAGTAAAATGGTAATACTTAATATCCCATTACAAACCAGTTTTACATTAATAAATGGGGGACAATTCTTTGGGCCAATATAATATTATAACCTGTAAGTTTTCAGGTGGACAGTTATACGTTTAAATTCTCACACGCAAAGTTCATTTAAATTGTCCCAAAGTGAAGATTATTTACATAATAAATGTGATTTATCACATGATGGCATTACCAGATGTATTCAATACTCTCAGGTATTCATGTTCGAGAGCTTGTTTTGCCGTGATCCGTGCCGTTGGATCGTACACGAGCATTTTCTGCAAAAAGAAAATACATTTTATGGTACAGCTAGTGCAACTTTTTTTACAATTCATTTCCACGAAAAAGGGAAGTTGAGAAAAGTATAGTATTTCAGTATTTTTCTTGGAATGTTTTCAAAGATACACGCCCAGTGTCATAAAAGCCAAGGGACAGAAGACATAATATTGAAATAATATATGTATTATGATAAATTTGTCTGTTGACTCTACTGACACTTCCATGTAAATGGATTGTAAAGCGTTGCATGATTTCAAACTTTTGCATTCTATCTGTAATTTAAACATTAACCTTGAGAAGGTCAAAAGCTGAAGAGTCCGAGGAAGTGATGCTATTGCACAGATTGTTGGCTTTCCAATTGGGAAAAGATTGCTTGTAGTCCGGAAGTTGAGAGACGCCATTCCAAATTTCATCCGTCGGTGTGCCCATCGTCCTAATGAATAATGTATATTCATATCAAATTAAAACATTCGTCTGTAATACAAGAATCTAGTGCAGAAATACTAGAACTCGTGAGCTAAAAAGACACACCACTACATTGTGGGTCTTTTAGCAAAACAATAACTTCGGTTTACATTGTATAAAACATGACGTGGTGAAGTGTACACGAAATGTATCTTGTTATTTTTTTTAACAACTCACCTGAAAATGCGAAACAGTTGATCAATTTCGGAATCTCCTTGAAACAGCGGACGCTTCGTGATCATCTCTGCGAAGATGCAGCCAATACTCCAAATATCAAGCGGAGCCGAGTAACGTTGACTGCCGAGGAGGATTTCAGGGGCACGGTACCACAGCGTCACAACCTACCACATCAAAACATTGTACTAAAAGGTGTAAATTGACACGGTTTTCTAAGGGTACACTGAAAGTTACACTGAAGAACAATCACAAAAAATACAACTACAACTCGTTGTATTTTAAAGCAAAGCTCAGGAATTCTGAGTAGATATCATCACTCGTTTCTTGTATGATGTGTTGCTGTAGAGGAAGAAGACCAAATGCAAGCAGGTACTAAACTTATTATCTAGCTGAACGACCTTCTTTAACCGGTCCCAGTTGCAGTTGAAAATATAGGAAAATAGGAAGACGTAAACAGCAATATTTTAAGTAATAATTTACGTTATTTTATTTTTGTAATTGTTCTTCAGTGTTATTTTCAGGGGACCTTAGAAAACCCTTAAGCACCGCTAATTGTTCTGTAATAGTACCTCATGAGTGTAAACTCGAATCGGCAATGTTAATGCTCTTGCTAGCCCAAAATCGGCAATCTTGATCAATCCTTTACAGTCAATCAACAGATTCTGCGGTTTGAGATCGCGGTGAAGGATGCGGCGTTGGTGACAGTAGAGGATGCCATTCATAATTTGGTGCATGTAACTCTGGAAATAATCGACACAAACGTGTTGAACATTTGTTTACTGCAGTTATTTTGATATGGCACAAAAATCATAATTATTAGCCAATTCGTAAAGGGCAAGCGTGATTTGAAAAGTTGGAAATTGTTATACACCTTAATAAGAACAGCATCCATGAATTCGCCACTGGGAATCTTGTCGATGTACTTCTTCAAATCCATGGCCAGAAACTCAAAGACAAGATACAATCTGTCTTCTTGCATCAAAACATCAATGAGTCTGTAAATAGTAAATAAAACAATTGGGCATAATTATTTTAATGACAAGTACGGAGACAGTTGGTGTACAAATGGGATTCTCACCGTACGATATTATCATGCATAAGTTCTCGGAGAACGGTAATTTCCCTGATAGCAGTTGGTGGAACTCCTTCATCTTCGTTTTCTAGACGGATTTTCTTCAATGCAACCATTTGCCCAGTTCTCTTATTTCGCCCTTTGAATACTACTCCATACGTTCCTGAAAAAAACAAATTACAAACTTAGTGTAATCAGTTATTGAACTACGGGAATGCACATTCAAAATCAAGCTTTACCTTCTCCTATCTTCTCTATCTTTGTATAGTCTTCCATTGAGTCAGCTTACCTTTCAAAAAAGAAAAGAAGTTTCTTTTGGAATATAAATTTTAAAGATAAGTGTGTGAATCAAATCAAATCAAACCAAACCTTTATGAAACTTGCACAGTCAACAATAATTCGTAAATATAGTTATAGAATTTTGGAATCTAGGGCTAACAATGCTCTTATTTTGATTTTGAAAATTCTCCGGTTGAATCCCACATTTCTGCGATATCCACAACAAATTTAGTAATAATCAGTCGTTAAAATACCCATCGATCATTAAAACACATTCCAATTACATTTGCAAATGAATAACAATAGGATAGCAATCTAAGCGTGCAACAAAATGATTGGCATGCACAAAAGATCGTTGATTCTGAGATGAGTGGAACGATTATGAGAAAGTACAATGTAGATCCACTTGATGCAGGTTTCACGGTTGTCTGGTTATGTCACCTTGTTGGTGAGCCCTTTTCTGTATTTTAGTACGGGTTTTAGAACTGTTAGCTAATTCCTTGTATCTATAGTGGTCTTTATATACGCCCTGATGATGGCTCTTAAGTAGAGCCGAAACTATAGTCGGCGGATGAATTAAAACTCTATGTTTGATTCAAGTTTATGAGTTGAGGAGTGTCTCTGGATCTACAAAAAGATCGTTGGTTAGGGGGGAAATGGTCGTTATTGTGAGACGGCATCGCCCATTTCAAACCGCTTTGAAACGGATTTCAACAAAATCTTCCCAAATGGAACCGATTAAACATGCAACATACGCATCAATCGACTTCACAGATTAATCCTGTGACAATTATAAACTAAATTACCTGATGAAATAGCGTTAATACGCGCCTCTTCCACACTGTACTTCACACTCGCCGAAAAAGAATACCGACTGCGCACCCCGCTTTGCACTTCGAATGCACCAATCACAGGCGAGCGTCAAGTCACGTGATCAATGTTGCCTATCACACCGCGTTGTAGTAACATAATAGTACAAGGAGCAAATGCATAGCGCCATTTAAATACAATATTTCCCTTTTTAATCGCGCCCCCACCTACCCAAAACGCCATTTTATAGATTGGACTTCCTGTTTCATCATTTGTTAAACAAAAATCGCAATTTCTCATATTAATTGATATAATAATATATATTATTGTGCATATGATATCAATTTCCTGAAAGAGTAGAAAATAAGTTTTGAAATGATCTGTACGAAATAGTTTATTCCTGCTGACAATATAACGGAATAAGTTACTAAATTATACATCAATCTTTACATTTACAATTTACAAACAGAGAAATATATCTACAGACTTTACCATATTGTAGGCTGTAATATATGTACCTAGCTATTAGACAAAAGGTCGCAAATATAAGGAAAATAACTTTATACAATTCACACTAGTTGGAAGGAAATGATACAAAAACAAAGCAAGTTCACGTATTTCAGATCTATAGAAACAATTTTTTACTGCAACATGGAAGACAATCCTAATAAAATGATTTGCAAATGTACATCATGTCGTATACGAATATGTAAATATTTCCATGTGTACACGTACACGTTGTCACACCAATTAAATTATTTTCAATATACAGTGTAACAACATAACTCACATTGTCATATTAATTACCACAAGTAACTGAGCAATCCAAAAATTAACTACTTACTCAATTTTACGTATTTTTCATGAAAGAAAACTACACGCGTGTTAACTTTTTCAGGAAGATATATTTAAATACATAGTCCTTCAAGTCAAACGCTTTTCTTTGGTGTGCAATGGAAGTTTCTCAAAGTGTTTCTATTGAAACTAACTCACCAGTTTGTACTTCAAGAATATTCAATATATATAAGTAAACAAAAAATGTGCCAACATTAAGTTAGTAAAAACCAGTAAAACAATTAATTTAAAAAATATTCAGTCATAAATATTGCGCCAGTACAATTTCTTCATGTAATACTTTTCAACACTGTCATTTCAACCACACATTGCATTTGTGCAGTTGATGAAGTGATGATTACCATAACAACATGGTTATATAATGTGAGATGCAAAGCTCGATCAAAGTGATGGTTGTCTTTGCGCATATTCTTTTCTCCTTGGCAGTATTGTCAGTCCCTGTCATTTGTTTGTAACCCAGCACAGGTTACAAGCATAGATACATGTATATATATGTAGTGCTACGAGCAAAGATACGTGGGATTCACCCCACATACCTCCTTGTGCAATCACAGTCGCAATACAACGGAAACGGTGAAACAGCGGCTTTATGTCAGGCGTTTGTTTCGGAAGATGACAAGTACAGTCCAGAAAACCTCTTCCTCATTTCTTTCGTGCTCACATTGATTTCCTTGTCCGATTTCATCCTTCTCCTTGCCTGAACTTCCAAGTGATGTGCATCCGACACAGACCGGTCCACAACCGCTGCATATACAAAATAATATCACAAATAAATCACACATTATCAATACAAGTTTCAAAAATCAAATCCATTTTACAGTTTGTATAAACTAGTATTGAAATACATAAAAGGATTCTAGAATGCATTTGTAACGCGAGGAGACTTGTTGTATAAACTACACTCTTGGGTGATGTTCAGTTTAGTAAAAAAAACTAAAGTTTTTGACACAAGCGAAACGCAAACCTTAATATGCAATTGTAACCAACCTCTTGAAGGTACATTTGGTGGATTTTCTATTGAGGTGCATGTATAGAGTATACCGTTGTCCAAGAGTTTGGAAGGCGCGACTGGACCGTGACTGTGGGTTCGCCTGTGTCCAGCCATCAAGCTGGGCACCAAAATGTGTTTCGATGGGGTGGACGATGAAGAGGTCGTGCTGTTCAAGTCGATTCCTGGGTCGTCGTCTAGATCTCCATGCACATCAACGTCGGTCAGAACTGTAAATTGTATTTTGTGAGTACGTTTCATTGGGAGTTTGAGAAAATATGAAAGAAACTGTTACTAACGGGAAAATCGTGGATAATTTGCTTGAGGAGGAGTGAATTTGTGGTCAACGTGTGTCCGCAGTCGGCCGGTGCTGCCACGTAATTCCCTCGTGATATCGCAACTGAACCTCATCATCTGCGGACTGCAGTCGGAATACGTAGTCTGCAGAGGATATTTCTCCCTGGAATTATTCAAACACGCAAGCAAACATCAGTTACAATTAATTTTGCAATAAATTCGATATCGCATATCATAGACAAAACAAATTGTCATCGTGCAATATGCAAGCAAAGGTTTCCATTCAGCATTAATCAAGTACGTGATATTGCATTTTCAAGGCTAGCAAAATTCAAATATTGCTATTAAATCTAATTGCACATTATGCTTATTTATTATTGCATCTGTAAAGCTACTCTATTGAGCAGCCTTCGCAGTTGGCCTTCTACGGCCAAAATAACTGCGTACACTGGATACAAACTTAGCATATAAATTGCTTTTTGAGCTGCAGCATATATCATTACTGGACAATTTATATTCTTTTACAACTCTAAATTCAACTGTCACTAATTGATAAGTTCGGTTTTTGATATTTCAGCAGGATTTGCAATGTAAAAAGCAATGCTGATGAAAAGTCCATCATATATTTTCAGTATTGAAGGCAGGAATAAGCAAATTTCTTTTTTGGCTGGAAATTGTGAATGTTAAAGAAGCACAGATTTTACGCAACATGATACACCTGCGTTATTTTATTTTGGCTGGAACTTGAGTGTCAAAATTTCAAAAATTAAGATAAAAAAGATTTACCAAGGATATTAAAATGCTACCAAATAATTTTGGTTTAAGGTAGGAAGCGTGAACTGAAGAAATTACAGAAAGGCGATGTTTATCAAAATGTGAGATGACTGTGTGGAATTGTAATATTTAATGAATTTCGATGGACATTGCGAGTGAATAAATACTAACCCTTCAAAATGTCCACTATCACAGATTACGGATCGAACTTCTCGGCCCATGGAGTTCCTTAAAGCTTCCCGCCTTCCCTTGCTATCTGCAATCGTTGCCCTCAAAGCTTCCAACCAATCTTGAACGCCTGATTTGGCTTTCAGTAGTAATTTGCCTTCCTGAGGTACGGTGATCACAATAACCTCCTCGCCTTTCCTTTCGATCCACTCTACGCCATCAACATCGGCCAGATTCAGCTGAAAACGCCAATAAACACATTCAACCATAAGTACATCGCTAATGCACAATCTAAAAACCAATCTCAACCAAATTCAAATATTCTTAGACATATTTATATGGAAAAATACAGTTGCAGTTGTGAACTCTCAGCTTTAATTTATTGTAGGAAATAAATTTACATTACGTGTTTGAATTTCAAGTTTATTTCCAGGCACCTTACCGCAAAAAAAGTCAACAATGTTAAACTATATATTTTGATATGCGAAATCTCAAAATGATTGAACTAAAAAGTACACCGAGGTTCAAAGGCCAATTTGACTGGAATATCAAGAAAATTACTGTCATTGTGTAGAGATTTTGTTAAATTTGCACTGGTATATTTCAAAATGAGGGAAAGTAAAAGTATGGTGATTATAGCTTTTTGCTTTGTTAAGTATGTATATATATATATAGACAACCAAAAATTTGCCAGGTAAGGATTTACTGCCCACTAAATCACGTTACCTTATTAATAAATCCTCCCATGTCCGAATTGGCGATTTTGGATCCTTTCTTGAAGCAAGCCAAGTAATCACGTGTCAAAATGAAATATCTTTCCTTCCACCTGCTGAAAAGTTTATCCCTTTGTAACCACAAAAGTCCTTTCTTGATGGCCGAACTCTCTTTCTCGTGTCCACTCTGGAAAAAAATATTGAAACAATTTAATATTTTTGTATGACTCTATGCGATCAAATTTTATAATACTTCATTTCATAAATGTTCACCACATCAAAACACAGGCGGCAACCAAAATGTTGTCAAATACTAGCTACGTATGTATATCTTATCAATGTAACTTATTATTGGAACTGTAGCATTACTATCTTCCAGCATACAAATTTGCCGAAATTATTTGCAAACTGAAATATGTATATATTCAAAGGTTATGTACTCCATTGCAACATTTAGTGAGGAATATAAGTTCTCAACTCTCGTAATGTTTCCACTCCCTTTAACAGTTAGTGATATATTTAAACAACATAACTTGTTTTATAATTTAATGACTGAGAAAGTCCCTAACAATTTTGCTTTCATGCAAGTATTCCAGGTGAATGAATATACCCTTCCAAATATTTCAATTTAACAGCCTGAATTTAGATTTTATCCTAATTTTTAATTACCGCTTCGCGGTTTTTTATCTATCTTTTTAAAAATATACCTAATGAATTTGATCTTGCGTTTAAAACAATCTGTTTTGTTTATGGACATCTGCCACTGTTGATATCCATCCATATTACGGTATTATTTCTTCATTTGTAAATTTACAATTCTTCCTTTTTCGAAGTTAAAATAACAACGCAGGCAAACATTTATAGCTCTTAATGCGAATTAATCTGAACGTGAAGGATCAATAAACAAGGCAAGAAGAAATATCCATATAGGTGAATTGGATTTGCTGAATTTTGCGTAAATTCAAGAAACTGTTTTCCTCTTTTCCAATATTTACATCCATTTCAATTACTACACCTTTGTGTTCGTGTTCTGTCTAACATACAAAGTAGAAATGTGTATGAATAAAGGGGATGGAATGCTCTTATTTCAATTCAAGTGAATAATACTGAAATAGCAGAAGAGTCATTTTAAAAACTTGAAAACCAAGAGAACTGAAATGCAAAGCAAGACATATGTAATACGTAGACATGCTATGAACATCCGGTGGTTTCATGAAATTCTCAAAAGGATGAGGGTTTGGCATTTCCTGCGAAACCCCCTCATTTCTCCATGGTCCTTTTTGTGACACCAATGACAAAATAATGCATATGAGAGACGTAAAAAATGAATAGAAACGTGCCATTGGAAGGAAACAAGATGGCCGCCGTTGCAACAAGCAACAATCGGTTCATTGTGTTCATGTTTCCCCCTCAAATCAATTTTAAATATGGAATACTCTTACTACACACAGGCTTACACTCAACCCTGTCCTTCTTCACCTGTTTTGAGAACTGCAAATCCAAGCAGAATAATTACAATTTTATGAGGTTTTGCGAGAAATCAATCTCATATTTATACAAAACCTAGCTTTATCATTGCTTAACTTTTCTTTGAAATATTTACACGTAGGCTTATTTATTTAGGTTTGAATAATGTAGCATTTGACGCCCATTTGACATTGTCATTACTTTCCAGTTATAGTTTGACGTGTAGCCTTGTTTGTCATTGTTCAAATTTTATATACAGTGACAAAAACCAAGTTGGTGGGAGAAAACTCCAACTAAAGGAGGTCAAGGGTCATTGTTGTTCTGTCACAAACGTCGAATATGGTCTGTCTGATAAGAAAGATATAATCTGAAGGGATTTTCTTGTAAGCCCAGCTCCAATATAATCAACACTGTATATAAGAGAGTCCATCCATGTCTGCTGAACTGCGCAGATACCACACTAAACTGCATGGCAAATATATAATCTCGTTTTTCCAGCTTCAGGTCGTGCTCAAAATGGGTGCCAGAGTACGTATTTATTTTTCAGTAGATCAAACATTCATTGCCATCGATCCATAAAATGGACCC
Organism: Glomeris maerens; assembly: GCA_023279145.1. Classification (NCBI taxonomy): domain Eukaryota; kingdom Metazoa; phylum Arthropoda; class Diplopoda; order Glomerida; family Glomeridae; genus Glomeris; species Glomeris maerens. The sequence continues at coordinate 13,896 of WWPM01023404.1, forward strand.
CATTGCTCTGCTAAGTGAATGCAAACCACACATCCCATTTTCCCAACAAACATATTTTGTTTATTTGCAAATACAGATTTCCCGTATTTGTTTATTCAGATAGGCATAGGCCATTTTATCCGCAGTGATTTTATAATGCTGACAGTATCCCCAGATTTATTGTTTTCATTTACGAATTTTAAATATGCTTTTCGCATTTCTAATAAATTCCCCACTAAAAACTCTGTAATTGTCAAAATATCATATTTCAGTTTAAAACTTCCACTCCATGTTTGAAAGCCAAGCAAATAACACTTTAAAAAAATCTCATTAATAACCAGACACCACCACTTTCCCTTTAAGCTTTATCAGCCTTTTCATTTAATTTTATCTTCTATAAAACTATATTATGGAAATGCCTTGTACACTGAACATTATATTTTGTTGCTGTCACGCAATTTTCATTGAAGACTGGTAGCAAAATTTCCATGGACAGGGAGGGAAATGACTACAGGCCTACAATAATGGCTTTTTGATGCAGTTTTCACAACATTTCTTTCTTCTTCTTTTTTTGTGAAAAGCAATTTTCTCCCTCTTTTCAACACAGGGATTTTTAAACTATGGATGACGCAGCTTTATGAGTCTGAAATTTATTTCATTTCGTTTACTGTTGCGTTGACAGATGAGTCATCATGCCCCACTGCCACTTTCCACACTCCATCATTATTATAATGAAGATACATACCATACATAATAGAGAAAAGCAATGATCAAATGCATGAAGCTGTATGTATGGCGATTAGTACATGGCGATAAAAAAATACAAACTAAAGTGGAGTTTAAAAAAATAACACAATGAGAAAATAGATTCTATTTTGGATACAGTTATGGGACATCAGGGCTAAAGCAATTTCCTGTAAAGTAGTCTAACTTATATATTCCTCACTATTCATATTGCAAAAATACGGCAACAGCGCGAAACAATCACAAACGTTAAGCACGTTTACTCAAGGATTTCTCTATTATTCAGATATTTATGTTAAGTGGAGACTGGGGAATAAAAAAAAACAAGGTAACAGAATACAAATTAATGCACAAAACATGTGTAGCAAACCTTCAAAACATTTGGAATAAAATATAATTTCATTTAAAAAAATGTAAAACTAACACAGCAGATGATTATAAATTTCTACAATTAACAGAAAGGTTTAATTTTGGAAATCAGAAACGCCAAATGCACCTTTATAAATGTCAACATTTGGACACCAAATAGATATTTTACCTTTAATACTGTACAGACCTTAAAGGTGACCTGACATGGCAATTTTCGACATTTTTAATATTTATGAGATTTGAATGAAATATATTCCACATAATGTGGAACCTTTCTGCAAAATTTCAGATTTTTCTGTGCAGCCATTTCCAAACTGTGAGCAGTTGAATCTGCTACAGTGGAGTGACAGTTAGCAGGTGTAGATAGGGAGATACACCTGTTTAGTGTCAAATTTCTACATGTATGGGTGCCATCCGTCGAGGGAAAATGGCGGATCGTACACCTGTGCTGCGGAAATGCCCCAGATGGTTTTTAAAACCAGAAACTGGTTTGAGCAAGTAGGCTTTCCATACTTGGAGTCAACGTCATTGAGTGACGTCATCAACTCAACTGCGCATGTGCGAACATTTCACTCTTTACTCCAATTTGTCTCCAAATATCTCGTAAAATAATTGCATTGGAAAAAAAAATCAAAAAACTAGTTTTCTTATTTTGTGGTGATTGTTCTACAGTGTCATTTTCGGGGTATGTTACAAAACCTTGTCGGGTCACCTTTAATGTAGACGGTGAATTGCAGGGTAATTTAAATATTGTTACGTCACAGTGAGCAGTTTTTCCTTGTGAGTGACTCACATAATTACCATTCCTGGTAAAACACCTATCGTTCAGTGGAAGGATATGAATCTTATTGGTTGAATCAGACGGATAATGGGCCTATGTAGACGTGTGTACAGTCATTTCGATCGATGGTCAATATTGATTGACTCCATGTAGTGATTCCACCACCAACATCACACTGCACATATCTTATTTTGACAGTTGCGCAACACCCATATCAGGAAGACGAAAAAAAA
>WWPM01023405.1:0-24421 GCA_023279145.1 Glomeris maerens
GCGTTAGACGCTCTTGACCGTTCGCGGTCTTGGATAATTCTGGATCGCTGCTATATTAGCGGATGTTGGTCGGATGGTGCCATTTCCCAAAAAAATGTCCCAGAAACTCAATTTCAGTTTCCATAAATACACTTTTTTCCCTATTAATGCGAAAATTACATTCCTGCAATTTTTGAAGCACCAATTTCAGCAAGTCATAATGATCACCCAGGACACCTGTATGTACTAAGAGGTCATCCTGAAAAGATTCAATTCCTTCGTCGATGTCCCTAAATACATAGCCGTCCTGAGTCACAATGGCCAATTTTGATCGGTCATCAGGGTGTACCAAAAAATGATTAAAGAACCATTTCAAATCGATTTTACTGAAAAATTTTGACTGGACAGTTCTTATCCAATATATCCTGAATTATGGGCATGGGTTCTTGGTCAGAAATGGTAATTTTGTTCAACTGTCGGAAATCAACCACTAAACGAGTACCTCCTCCTTTCTTCTTTACCAAGGCTACTGGGGCAGCATAAGGGGACGTTGATGCAGAAATTATCTCTTTGCAAAGTTGGTCCTTAATTTGTTCCTTTATTAACTCCCGTTTGCATGGGGGGGGGGGGTGTCTATAGGGGCGTAACGCAATTGGTTTATCATCTTTCAAGAAGACTCGAAACATATCACCCAAATACACACCTGGAGGGTCATTATCAACATCCATTATGTCCTGATAGTCATTTAATAAATCTGATACCATTTTGTGGCGATTTGTCTCTGTGATCATCAAATTAGCTATTGGTTGTTGGGAAATTTGAATGTTATCATTTTGTTTTACTTGTGTTTTCACGATCACCATCTTCTTTTCTAAGTCAACTATCATTGGGAAGATTTTTCCAATGTTGACACCCAACAAAATGAAATAAGCAAAATCCCTCAGCACTAGGGCTTCCACATATTTAGATTGGCCATGAATGGTGAGGAAAAATTTTGCTAACCCCACAGCAGACGATTTTTGACCACCCGCCATAGTAATTTTCGACTGAATTGGGTCGACCGCTACCCGTGCTAAGCGCACCATGTCTTCGCTGATAATATTAACAGTAGCACATGGATAGTTTTTCATCAAAGTAATTTTTAATTGGGGTACCTTTCTGAAATTTCATCCTCTGGGCCTGAATCAAGGGGGATAGTACGTCACTAGTAAAACGGAAAACCATTTTTTTGTTTTACAGCATCGTATGTTAAAGACAAAATATTAGGGGCAATTACCAAGGCATAGTACTCCAAGGCTGACCCATGGAGATCGCTTATTAATTGTTCGATCTTATCTTTTTCGTCTTCAATTTGACGGACTACCACCTCAAACAAGCGAAACCAAGGTTCCACCTTAATGGATTTTTCTGTGCCATCAAATTTTTGCAATTTGATTGCTGGAGCTACAAAGGCCATGGTGGATACTGGTGCAATGGGCTGGTTTCGGTGTTGTTGCTGACCGGAATCGGATTCACAATCGGTAGACTCTTCTTGAATTGTATCAGGAATGGACACGCAAAATGATTCGTCTAACCTAACTCCGGAATCCACAATAGGAGACTCAACAGAGTTTCTGATGCTAGTACTGCGGAGTTTCTTCAATACGGACGATCACAATTCTAACGATAGCTTTGAAACGCCTATTTTGCATGGGTTCTTTGCAATTGGCAGGCTCGCCACTTGAGGAGTTCCGTTATACCTCCTCATAATTCTGTTAGTGTTATACAAGAATAAACCAACAATAACAGTTTTCTAAAAGGTTAACAAACGATCCGCGTATTATTCACCCTCCCGATCAACGGGTGATGGGTCTTGATGGTTTAGAGATCCCGAGGGAGTTCGTCAGTCGCCAGATAAACTCCTAACCACATCCTGTAGAATCCAGTTTTTCCAATAGTCCGTATAGCACTATAAGATGATATTTCCCTTGAAGGTTGTTTGTGGATGACTGCTGTCTTACAGTCTGGCTGAGTTAACTTTTGGGTCCATGGGACCTGATAGTCCTTGATCGGACTTGATGTGATGTTGATGGTCTACACAGGCTGGCGCCAGCGCCCAGAGTGCGCGAGTGGCCAACAAACGTATATTTATAGCACCGGACCATTGCGAGTTTAATTACCAGTATTTCAACATCGGTCGGCTGACTATAAGAACAAAACAATCAAACAAGTTTTAATACGTTATTCAAATTCGGTTGACAAAACGCCCTCCAATTCGCAGAACAACAGGGGAGAATATTCAGGGTCGCCACATTAGTAGCGTTTTGCTGATCGATTTCTGCGTAATTCGGTGCCTAGAACGAAATGGAACATAAGTATTGGATCACCCCTGAAGCCGCTGACGGTGTTTCCTGGCACGCGAGGCTAGCATCACCGTTTTATTAGAACCCGGAAATGTTTCAATCACTACTTACCCGAAGGCGATGGCAGTTGTTACAGCGTTGTTGGTCCTGCCTTCGGATGAGTACTCCGTTTTCATTGAGTACCGCCCCGCAAACGGGGCAAACGGGGCTTCCATTGACTTGGCCCCTTTGGAGCCAAAACGTATTCAGGCATTGCGCGTGCAACACATGGCCGCAGCTTGTGACGGCGAGTGGTACGAATCTGTTAAGCAGTGCACGGTTGCACAGGTGGCATGGTGCAATTACTGGTGCCTGCACGCCGTGCACATGCAGATCTCCTCCTTCAGCCATTTTGTTGCTGAATTGCGCTATCCCAGGTGAAGGCGCTGAATATCGATATATCGCCGGGAGAAACGTAACGTAACCTAAAAGATAGTCATTCCTGAAGGGAGAATGGAGATGACGCCGAGATATCGACATATCAATTTTACGCGGCGGTGTATCGATATTTAGCGCCTTCACCCGGGATAGCGCAATCGAGCAGCCAAGTCCCAACTTTTTCAATTGCAGGGCAAAACTGCTGCTTCATCAATGTGCAATTCCATTAAGAAGAAAATGTGAAGAAAAGTAACAACCTTTTAAGATTGCACTTGCACTACGTACAGTATAGCATCGTAATAAGTAATTAAAAAGGTATAACCTGTTATTTATTACAAAAAAAAAAACCTTTGTAATGTGTAAAGTAACATGTGAAAAAAAGTTAACCACACCCCTCAAATTTCGCTGACAGAGAAATAACACCCCTATGAAAAATGATATTTACAGTAAAATCTAGGAATTAATTGAAACATTTTACAGAAAAAACTAGGAATTAATAGTGCGTCGTTCCTCTGCTTCTTGCTGCAGAGGTCCCGGCACTCTTGTCCGTTCAGTCGTCCGGAAGGGGCGTCTGAATAGGGGCTGGTCGCAATTATTTATTCTCGTGGTACGAAGGTCTTCCTCTCGGTGGCGGGCGAACTTCTTGTCGACTGCACGGCGTGGGAAGGTCTCGTAGCGCGGTGATCTACGGCGGCTGTGCGGCACGGCGGAGGTCCTTGGTAGGTACGGGATCCGGAGGCGGCTTTGGTACAGCTTGGAGTACAGGGGCGTCGTGGTCTGGTCAGCGACGTCCAGGGAGATGAGTCTTGGGTCTCCGGTCTGCTCGGGGATTGGCTCGGCGTTGACAGTCTCGAGGATCTGCGATGACATCGGCGTGGCACGGCGTAGTCCGGTAGGCTCTGCGATGTCTGCGTGGTCCTGGGCTGGTCCCTCAACTGGCTGCGGTGGCTGCGGCGTAGTCCGGTCGTCACGGGCAGGTTGTCAGGTAAAAAGGGAAACGCCGGAAAGAATACACGGACACAGTCTGAGATATGTCTGAGATCACAATCCTTTATTTCTATATGAGCAGATAGGAAAGGAGAGCACAGAATCTTATCCAGTGGACGAGTGTCCAGAGGGGGGCTCTGCAACCCAAGAGAGAGATGCTCAATCTGCCTTAACATGGGCAGATGCACCTCTTTTATACTGATTTGTACAAAGGATTGGGTGGGGCCAAACGGGATTAAAGATGACACTCATTGGAATGTTAATCCATTACATAGGTGGCTCCACGGGTGGAGAATGCGCGGTTTAGCCTGGGGGCGGAGGCGATACATTCTCCCCTACGTAGCAAGTGGAAGAATCTCGAAAGGTGACGTCGTTGGCCCAGGTGTGTGTGTGACGTCATGGACGACGACGGCGCTTCGGCTCCCAACTCGTAGTGGTGGCGTTCGACGTGGATTACGCGAACTCATCGCTCGGATACGAGTGCGCGTTACATATAAGTTTGACGCGGTTAAGCGGTAAATACGGACGATCGGCGATTAGTTTAACAAGAATAAACAGTTTTACCAGATCAACTGTCTTGTCATTCGCGATCGATACAGTTATACGTTCGGAACATAAACTTTTCGGCGAAAAAACAAAAAGAGAGCAAGCGAAACGTCACACAATTTACAGGAATTGAAACAATTTACAGTAATTGAAACAATTTACAGGAATTGAAACAATTCACAGTAATTGACACAATTTACAGTAATTGAAACAATTTACAGTAAAACTAGGAATTAATTGAAACAATTTACTGTTGTAACTACCTTTCTTTAATTGCGCTTAACCTCTCCCTAAATGGTCAAGGGTCAAAGAAGGTGATCTCTTCTAGAACCTTCTAAACCACTTTCGTCATATCTCGTTTATTGTCAACGCCCACTTGTTGCGTATTATGTCACGCGGTTATAGGCTATATATTTACCGTACGTTACTTTGTCGATGTCGTTCACTGTGTAACAAGCGTTTGTTCCTATACCGTCATGCTGCCCAAAATGACCAGCTTCTTCGTATGTACGCGTTGTCGTGCTAGCCGGCGTGCGTGTTCTAGCGAATGGAGATAATTTCCACATGTTACGATGAGTTAACACAAACTGTAATAATCGCTGGTCGATTGACTACAAAAGGGAAATAAAGCAAGTAACGTCTTCCTGTGTGAGATAGCTACGTGGTTTTAACATCCAACGTGTGCGATTTCTTCGTTTGGCACTTCTCTTCGTATCGGAAACACCGCCACGCGCGAACTGCGAACTCTTGGCTGTGAGCGGACGACCACGCGTTGCTATTGGACATTTCCTCTTCTACACACAATACGAAACCTCATGCACTTCACATTTGGCGGGATTTTTTTTCGACATACTTCACACGAAGGGTCACTACAAGGAGACTTTTAGTACTAATTAGGGCCACTTGTGCTCTTTGTGTTCAAAAGAACCAAACCTACAGATCAGTGTTGCTAAACTTCGGGTAAAAATTTCCCCAACACAAGAAGGCAACAATGCTCTTACTTTGTGGATATGCCTCATAAAACTGCAGTTTTATGAAGGGAGCCAGTTCGATGGAGGTGCCACGGCATGCGACGTCGGCGCGCGGGTTCGAGGCTGGGATGAAAACCTAACCAAACCATAGCAGCGATGGGCGGCTTGCTTTAGCCTCGAACCCACGCGCCGACGTCACATGCCTTGGCACCTCAATCGAACTGTACCCTAAATGTGAAGTGTTGAGATTGAAATCCTTCGTCATCCGTCGATTTTCAGTCGTGTACTCCTACCCAAAATTTGGCTAAAATCGTCCACCACATCTTCCTTCCCCCTTTTATTAAACATTAAATTCTTACCTTATTTGCCGAATGATTGATCATTTCAAGCAGTGATACTACACTATTTCAAACATCATCCCATCTAATAAAAGATTCCATCATGGTCTGAGCTAACTGTGACGTCACTGAATTACGTCATTTCCGCTAGTCAGTGTTGCCCATTTGAGTAAAAATCCAGTACTACATTCATTGAATTCCCTTAAATCGCAATGGACGTTTCGTCGTCGCCCGTTTCAACGCTGTTAATCGACGCTAGCGATAATTTCGGTTGCGTTATTAATTATTTAAAAATAATATGGCTATTACAGTAGATATAATAATTCACTTGATTTTTGTGATAAATTGAAATAGCATTCAAATTCAAGTTACGGAACGTTTTCCAGTTTTAGGCCCCATATAGTTAATTAGTAGATTCCCGTCCGGAAATTGACAAAAACGGAAGCGCGCGCACGGTTTTAATTTTTATTTTTTATTCTAAATCGCAATTAATTTGAAGTCGTATTTCAATGAATAGAAATTTTATTTCGTTTGAAAAATACCGGTGCGCGCGGGGACGGGAATCTGTTAATAATATGGGGCCTTATCATCAAATAGGATTTCCAGTCATAAATTAAAAACTCTTCAGGAAACTTGCAATATAGTTCGCATAAAAATAGTAAATTGACAAATTCTGCATTAAATAATTGATAAATGATCAATTATAATTGTACGTAAAATTAACTACAATAATGATACCACACATAATGAAGCTAGAGCCACTTCATGCCAAATCGACCAATGCCTCCCCGGTCACTACCACCAATTATGATTTTCGGCACAGTGTAACCATGGTGTAACTATACTATATGTCCGGTAAGAACGCACTTGAAAATAACCTTTTTCCTTTTTGGTTGATTTATAAGCATTTGAAATTTGGTCCTGACATTTTAAACGTTTGGTCTCTGTACTCGGTAATCCAAAAAACAATTACTAATCCTATCTCATGCAGCCCTCGGTTGGAATTTGAGCAAAACTCCATGTTCGGTTGGAGTAAACTAACAAGAACTTTAATGAATGTAATGGTGATAGGGTCCGCTTGACTCTGAGATACATTTCATGTCCATTGGCGACCTTAAACCCAGCTCCAACCTGGCTCTCCCTCTGACTTGGAGGGACAGAGAGCGATCACGGATTATATATACTTACATGGATAGCGTACTCCTATGGGAGGCGTCGTCGGTTTTCCAATATGAGTCACATGACCTCCCTATGACATATCGTGTGCAAAATGGCCTACAATTCGTTCTATCGATCGTAGTGTATTTCGTATTGTGTTCTGTAAAATACGTTATGGGACATGCAATAGCAACAGCGCCTATTCTGGAAAAGATTACATGAAGGATGTATTCTTTGTTGCGTTTCCTTCGAGAAGACACGAGTCAGGAAAGCGCCAAAAATGGATTGCTTTCTGCAGTGGTAATGAAAAGAGCAAATGCAGGAATTACTATTAGCACTTGTGCTCGAAGCATTTTGTTGGTGGCCACGTTCCTTCTGAAAAGCATCCAGATCCTATTCCTTTGGATTCAATAAGCCCGGTGAGTATTGTTACTGAAAATTCAGACCGCGATCTTTGCCGCCATTTTGCACGTAATATCTCGCGTCACGCCCCCCTCACGTCATCGCGTGATCCGGCCGGCCGTAAGCTGGAGCGCGCTATCCATGTAAGTATATAATCCGTGGAGCGATACAAGCGCTCGTCCTATATTTATATCGCTCGGTATGCAAATTAAGCTGTTTCGCAGTTGGGTAACAAAAAACACTGACTGAGGAATTAATCAATTCCAACACAAGCGATTAATTGGTGCTGAATTCCTCATTTTCTATTTGAAAAAAACTAGTTGTGCAATTATAGTGTGAGTTCTTATAGCGGAGTTTTCAATCATTAAATACCCAAATCGAACATTGCAATGTTGCTCTTATCTTCATATAAACGAAATGTGCGATCGATATACTCTTGAAATAGACCATATGTAGTTGGTTACCAATAATATGCAACCCAAAGGACAGTACGAAACAACTCTGAAAACCAAGTTTTTCTTTTGCCCATTAAAAAATTGGCGAGAGAGTCATCCTTAAATTTTTTGGCAAAATGCTTATGACGTATGAGTATAAATTGCTAAAAAGTTTCATTGTACTCAAGTGTGTGCTGAAGAATCATATAAGCAAGAAAATAATACCGAGTATTAGGAAGGTGAATAGTAATCCAAAAAAGAATACAGCAATTGCAGCAGGGGAAATCTCAACGAGCTTAGTGATGATTAAAGGAGTAGTCACGGTTGCCCATTAAGCCTAACCAACCACTACATAGCGGATATGGACGAGGAATTGCAGAGGAATCACGAGCAGGAGTAATAATTTGAGGACATAAAATTCTGAAAACAGAATATGCAGATGATACAGAGGTGCTACCAACAGAGGCACGACAGATGCATGCGATGATGGAGACGTTAGACAGATACTTTGCACTAACACAAAGCGAAATTTTGTTGAGATCTGGCTTCCTTGTAACTGTAGCTTGTGCAATTTTCGGAGTATTGCCTCTTACCTAGTTCCAAATTTGGTAGACGGCGTGAAATGAGTATTGCAAACTACTATTGCGAATTGCGTTGAGTTTTCTTTGCGACACTGGATGATTTATGCATCGATGGAGTAGTTAAATTCTGTGAAGTATGGAGATTTGTGGGCAGTGTTCCTTCCTTATGAAGAGATTATGCAATCTACATTTGATCATAGAACCTTGGGATCAATTGTCATATTTTATATTGACACTTCGATACTCTTCAGGAAATTATCAAATTTCACACCGTGTTTCACCATCCGCCCTTTCTTCCAAAATAATATTAATTTAAACACATGAGCCAACTATACATAGGACTAAATGCAATTATCTCCTGCTAACACTGAAATTAATGCCAGATTAGGTTACATACTGCTGTTTTCTACATATGGCACATATAGATTTAGACATACTAATAAAATCACATTATTTTCACGGACAACAATTCAATGATTATAATATTCAGACGACATTAAAGATAAAATGATATCATTTTTTTACAAACAATCTGCTACATATCTCCAATAGCCAAATGGCTATGGCACATACAGCTCCAATTCCCAGAATCGCAAACGTGAACCAAGTTTCCGAGAATGTCATTGATTTCAGAGGTACAGTGTTGTTTTTATATGTTTTCAAATATATGGCTGGAAGTCGATGTATCATTCCAGTCTCGCGCAGACGGAGAACACTAAATGTGGGAACTGGTATTAGTGACATTGGCTAGAAATGCACAATAATAGAAATTGAGTATGATTACGTTCGTGCCAATATTTCTTGGAAATAGAAATCGCTGGCCACTCTCATACTAGCGGGGTAGCCAGAATCTATTGATTTGGACTTGGAGATGGTTGGGTATTTCAACATCATTTGTGAACCGAATTTGTCTGAAGCAATGATGGCAAGCTCTCCCTTAATGATGTCTTCAAACATGTTTTCAATGGTCCAGTACTCAAACTGCATGTAACCAGTAGTTTCATTTATATCAAAACTTCTATGGTAGCTGTCATGTAAAATGCAAGAATACCGACGTTCGCTTGCCTAATGGAAATGATATTACGCGATTAAGCTAGGATGGACAAGTGTCGTACTTGTTATACATGATGATCAAATAGTGCTATATACGAGAGTAATCCTAAAGGTAACATTTACAATTTTGTAAGAAATGCCAAGATACGTTTATTTTGCCTCCATGTCGGGTCCATGCCTTCTCGCCCCATTTCGCCCGTCATACAGTCACATTTCTGCACAGTTTCATGCAGCTGTAGTCACACAACATTTGTGGCGGACCATAATTACCCAACAACTCTACAAAGTTGAAGTTGAAGTTTATACTGCATTTAAACATTACTGTATTTATATCGGCGGGCAGTAAGATCTATTAGGTCCAGGGGCTATTACGACACGGCTATAAAAAATGGCTTTTAAAATGCCATTACCGAAATCCAATTACGTATATGTAGAAAAATAGCTGGATTTTCTCGCTTTAACATGATACAAACAATTCTGAAAACAAGCGTTGCGTCACTTTTAGGATAACCCTCGTAAAACATATCCTGGGTGGAAGAAAAGTACGGTCTGTGTGGGAATAACGATTGCACTGATGATTCTTGGTGAATTGCGAGTTTGAGCAAAATTGAAAAGCATACCGTGGTGACATGCACGTAACTTTGATGTCCTCCTTCAAGGTCATTCAAAAAGCTCAATTTTCTGGGATTGCCGATAGGGGTATAACTCCAATTTACGAATTGTTGCTAACCATATTCTGTGCATATTGGCAAAGCAGATATGAAATCGGCCGTGTTGATTTTGCTGCTGCCGATTAACTTATTTCCTGCATTACCAGCCTATCAAAGCATGTACAGTGAAACAGTTGTCGTGCAAGCAGCATTTCAAAAGGCAGCGTCAAAAATAACCTAGACATATGTGCATTGCTAGTTGGTCGATTTCAAATAGGCTTTCTTTAAAATGTTCAGGATATTGTTCGCAATATTTCCTACATAAGAACTATGCCAGTATCGGCAAGACCAGCAAATTTTGTTTATAAATGACCTGGAAGATGTGTATCAAGGTTATATTTCACGTGTACGTTCTGTAGTTAAACTTTGCTCGTATTCATTATTCACTTGGAATAATCATCACTGAAAATGTTATTTTTACATGGGCAGGGCTTTTCTTCCACCCTGTATACAGTACATCAAATATTGGATGCATGAATATTAACAGTAATTCTCAATAACAGCAACCTCAAATTAGCTTGAATGATGGGAAACCAATTCTAATAGCGCAGTCAAGAATTCTTAAATAGTGTCTTTAGTTGGTTATCTTTAGTTATAAATATGATTCTTGTCACGAGCCAGAACCTTTCCACTGGTCCCCGGAGGCTCACGAAAGATGTCAAAAGGTGAAGACGATGTTAACTACGACCTCTGTATTGTACCACGCAGGCCTGTCTAAGCCCTTCTTGGTGGAACCTGATGACTCAAACTTTGCTGTGCGAGCTGTTTGGATGCAGGTTGTCGACCAGAAACTGCATCCTGTTTTCCAATACTTTCGGAAACTCTCACCAGCCAAAACCAATTACTCAGCGCAGGATGGTGAGCTTCTTGCCATTGTCGATGCTTTAGAACCCTGGAAGTACTACCTGCTGGGCGCCCAATACAAGGTTACTATCCTGTCTGACCATCGTCACCTTGTCTACTGCCAAAGCCAGCGTAGCCAATTGTTGCAATGGCATGCCCGTTGGCCTTTAATTCTTACGGATTACGACTTCATAATCAAGTATCAGCCGGGGTCCTCCAACTGACATGTTGACGCTTTGAGTTGCCAACCAGACATTACCCCTCAGGAAGGGGCTATGGTGTAATCCAGTCAAATGATATTACCAAACAATTCAACAAATTGTCCCTGTAAGAGAACCATTTCAGGCAAGACATGAGGTCCAGAACCTTGCCGAATGGCTTGCAATTTTGATGGTGCGCCATGACTCCCCGGCAGGTAGACATTTTGGCATCTCTTAGACATACGAACTGGTGGCTTGTGTATTTTGGTGGCCGGGCATGCGACACTACATTGCGGAATTTGTGCGGTCCTGTGACATCTGCAACTGGAATAAGGTCTGTTACCAACGACCTAATGGACTACTTCACCCTCACCCAGCACCCACTAAACCCTGGGACTGACTGACTATGGACTGCATGGCACTGCCGCCTATATGGTGTGTTCAAAAAGTTCGGTAAATGGTCTCATAGTTAATTGTCTGTGCTGGTTAAGATGTTGCGCTTATGCAGACATATACAGACACACTGCAATTAGCACCCCCTGGTGTCAGAATCACAAAAGTTAAGCGGAAGTGTGCACTACAAAAAATTTAATGGAGGCAGCCGTTGGAGGTGTGTAAATGCAAATTGGAGCAACGTGTAATCATCAAGTTTTGCTTCAAATTGGGCAAGACGGCGACAAACACACATGAAATGTTAGTGAAAGTTTACGGAACGCACACCGCGACCCGCGTAAAGAAGTTCCTTGCTACACATCAGGTGACAGTTCTTGAACACCCTCCATATTCTCCAGATCTGGCACCTGCAGACTTCTTTTTGTTCCTCCGCCTCAAATGAGTCTTGAACAACTGTGCTTCGAGCGATACCAAAAGAAGCGTTTGCAGAGAATCTTCAGCATCTGTACCGTCGATGCCAACAGTGTGTTGCAGCTAATGGCGACTACTTTTAATGCCAGTAAAGGTGTTTTATTTGTATCTGTTGTCTCCGTCATTTTATGACTCCATTTACCAAACTTTTTGAACGCACCATATACATCTGAAGATGCTGACTCCATCTTGGTTGCTATGGATCACATCACCAATATGAGCCATGTGATACCCTGCAAAAAAATGACTACTGCTTCAGGATTGGTGGCTGACCTCTTTGTGCGCAAGATATTCTCTTTGCACGACTTCCCTGACGATATCATCTCTTACCGAGGACCCAGGATCTAGTTGAAGTTTTGACAGGACGTGGAGCTGAATTTGTGAATTCAACCACAACCATCTACCAAGACTGGTCCTGTCACCTTCCAACGGCTGAATTCGCCCTGTAGTATACTGTTAACGAGTCTACGTATTTGCCGCCGTTCTTTGAAATGTACGGCCTCCACTCGGGAGCTGACCAGCTATTGTCTCTTTTGCCCAATGACAGTGCAGTTCTCGTAAGTGCTCACTTCACCCGAACCCTAACGGAAATTTGTCTGGTCATATCAGCTAACCTGAAACGAGCCCAACTGATAATAATCATCAAGACGACTGTGGCCGTAGGTATCAGGACTTCCGGGTTGGTGACATGGTGTGCTTACACCGTCGCCATGAGCGAACCACCAGGCCTTGCGACAAGCTCGATCAAAAGCGTTTGAGACACTTCGAAGTGATTATCCACATCAACCCTGTCGCATTTCGCCTGCGCCTGCCCCCTGACCTTTGTGTTTGTGATGTGTTTCATGTTTCGCTGTTGGAGCCGTACAATGCTAGTGCCATCCATGGACATGTGCAATCGCCGTCCTTTCCGATCCAGGCACCTCAGGGCCCCTACTACCAGGTGCGCAAAGTGCTGCAGCCCCGCCGTTGCAAACGCATACTTAAATGTTTTGTGGACTGGGAAGGCTATGGTCCAGAGAACCAGAGATGGAAACCATTCAGCAAACTCACTGACATGGCCACTTCCATCTTTCATATGCAATACCACGACTAGCCATGCCTCTCTGCTTGCTGGAGCCGACGCTAACAATTCCAGAAAGGAGGTTGAGTGTCACGAAACAGCACAAGTTTATCAGGCTAAGGATACATTGTCTTCGCAAGCGCCCAACTGCCCAACAAATCTAGCCTAATTGTGCTACTCACCAATTGTCCCTTACCACCAGGAAGCTCCAGTGGCCATATTTAAGTATTAATTCCAAGCTGCTTTCCTCTGGAGGCATACTTGGTACCAAGTCTGGCTCTGAAAGGTACTTCCTAAAGACTTCTTATTCCGACTCCTGACTCTGCTGCTACCCTGTCTTCGCCCTGCATCTCTGCCACCCCCTGCCTTGCTCCTGTTTCCCTGCCAGGATCCATATCTCACCCCCAAGGTTCCTGCTTCCCTGCTTGACTTGCCAATTTTCCCGCCTTCTCTCCTGGCCCTGCACCCGAAGACCTGCTTCTCCATCACACTCCTGTCCTGGCTCATGATCACTTGCCTTGCAGTTCCAGTGGCTCTCCCCTGCGGGGTAGGACCTGCTATTTTTGCCCATGCAATTCTAGTAACATAACGGCATACACTGTGTCCTAGAAATAAGGGACATTTTTCAGTAGTCTACAACTTTGTAAACAATTTATAGAAATTCACCAAATTTGGTAACAAATGCCTGAGTACATTTCAGCTCAATCAATCAATAAAGCTGGCCACTGCTTGATGTTTTATTCATTTTGCAAAAACTTTTGCAACAGAATCATTTTATTCAACGCTGCCGAAATAAATCCTGATTCCCGACTTGCACAAATTCATTAATTTCAGTCCATAACATAATTACTACTTAAGCACAACAAAATTATTAATTACAATAAATGTTCAAACTGTCTTGCATCAGCCCAGACACACACATTGAGACAGCGTCACCTTTGATCAGAGAGCATAGTTGATGTTGGACTGCTGCAAGCGTTGCTATTCTGCAACTAAAAGTTGTTGCAGGTAATTGACGTCTTGCGTTAGTAGGGTATCGAAATGTAAACAACATGCAGTGAAGAACAACAAACTATTGATCGTAGCACTGCAAATGTTGAAGTATGCCTAATGGTGCTCACTGTGTTTGCAAGTTTTATTTTGCATCATTAATGTAATTTCATGCAGCAGGCGCGTTTATGGATTAATTAAGCTGAAACTGTAATAAAATGTCAAAAATACTCGGGCATATTGTTTTAAAATTTGGGGAATGTAATTAAATGGTTAAGAATTCAGATACAAAATAATTGTTCCTGATATGATCACAGTCGGTTTGCTTGTTTACATTACGTTTAAAATGAATGCACTTTGCGCTACCACAGGTAACTTAAATCGCTTCGCAATTAATTTCCGATTTTGAAATATAAACATAATGCATAGACATACTTCCTCTAGATAAGAGGTTGCAGAATCCAGTGATAAAACAGTTTTCAAAATAGTCTGACTTCCATCGCAGACAGATTTGAAATTCTCATGACAAAACTCTCTTGGTTGGGACACTATCAAAGCAGAAAAGAGGATTACGTACACACTTGTAATCATGAGCGATAAATAATTTAATGCAAAAAGATGGCATCTTGCAGATGGATTCGGGCCTTGCTGGCATTCAGCTGTAATTAAAATGCGCTCATTAAAAATTCAGATTTGGACATTTCTCAAATGTGATGGAAGTTAATTGATATGCCATACTGTGAAAACATATTAAGCAGTCAAAGGATAAAATCCTCAATATTGCAGAAATGTGTTTGGACTTCCATCTCGGGTGAAAATGCAATAATGGACTTCCATTGGCAGATGCGAAAAAGCAAATGTTGCAGAGAAATATGATCGTCAGGCAAGAAAACCAAACACCTGACTTGAATATGGAAATCAGTGTTTGAAATGTCATCGGTTTCACAACGTCAACAGCAAAAGATCGTAGACCATCGTATGTAATGGGTGGTAAATACTTGAAGAATTCATTATGTGCGGTGACAAAAACGCCCACCTCCAAGTCAAATTTCTGAAACAGAAATTAGGCATTGTTACATCAGCATGCAAGGAAAAAGCAGCAAAGGGCGTTTCAAACCATAATTTTGAATAGCTCGTTGCGTGAACGACTGTCATCAATATAAAGTTTCACCCTGTTAATGAACATGACCGACACAAAATATAATTGTGTGTCTGTGCTCTAAAACTAGATTAAATTTTACTTAAAATGCAGATATTCTTGCATGTATGTCATAATACTTCCAATCAAGCCATTTAAATTCCCATTCCGGTATTCCACAATATTGGGAATCTAGTAATGTCAGCACAACAATATATGAGCATCAAGACCAAGCAAGTCAGGCTTGAAATAAAATCCGACAAACTGTATATTACAAGCGACAATTTTGCTACAATGACGATATTTTCCAAAAGGCCATGATCGTGTGTTGAATCATTTATTCTACTCGGCAATCGTTCGTTATTCTGGATTGGGCTGATGGGAAATGTTGTCCAAGTTTTCTGGCCTTTCAGATGTATCGAAAACATTGACACCCGTTGCTTTGATATGACGCCTTCAAGCTGCAATTTCAGATGCATTGTTTCAATTTAAACATTTCTCACTGACAACATTTGTTAATCTTGCAAATCCTTTCGTAAAGAAACCCTAGTGTTGCACATAGAAACATGACCATTTTAATAACATTCCGGTATGTCATCATTATGACATTGGCATTACATTATAACAAGGCATATAAGACGTAGAAGGTAATGGCAAGCATGTTAAATTATGAGGGATGTAAGGTTAACATTACTAGCAAGAAATTTGCAAACTATTTACCCATTTATTTGTATTCACTGGCATAATTGTTACATGCACATGTGATTCTTTGCATTGCGAGACAAACTTCGCTGCGCATCTCCCTACTATGACAAAATGATATGGAGAACCACTCCATTCTATGCCCTTTAAGTCTTCTTCCTGATATTGCAAAACATTATCATAAATTATTCACGAGTATTAACGAAGCTTTGAGATTTTACTGCACATTTGTTTTCATTGTAAAATTTACCGTCAAGTTGCTAAATAGCGTATTTAGCTTTTCATCAGTCATCAGAAAAACAGTTGCACATCTACTTCTCACCATATAACACAACGAATTCCAAAACATTAAGGACCAAGTGTCATATGACATTTCCTCTACCACAACATTGTCAGCAGTATTTAAAAAATCCACCCACATTTTCGATATTACATCTAGAGGAAAACAAATGCTGCATTAGTAGTAATAGCCCAGTCAAATTAGACACAAAAACGCCAATCGAGAGAAATAAATCCTAGAGTTTTGAAAATTGTTACGGGCGTTCCTTGTTACATGAATTTGAAGAAAATAATAAGTCCTGGTTGGTGGCGGGTGAGCTCAATGGGGGGGGGGGGTGCCTCTACGGGTGTCTTTTTTAGTTTTTCGCTCATATCTCATAAATTACCGCTCGTAGCGAAACAATGTGCGATAGAAACAAATTGTTCATTTTTCTTCGTTGTTAATAGTTTCAAGCATGCATTCTTGCATAATCTGCATATGAAAAAAATTATAGGCAATAGTTCTCAAGGTATCAGTTTTATTGTTAGGGAGATGAACAATGTTCAGGGGAGGGATGTAGCTAGGCGTTCCCCATGGGAGGCTGCTCCAGTTGTATAGGGAGGATTCGTCAGGCTCTGCCCTTTCCCTTCCTTCCTGTCAGGCACACACGCTTTTCGTTCAATACAACCAATGCGCTTAATATACAGTAGAGCCCCGGTTATCGAAACCCTCGGTTATCCGAGATTCCATGCTATCTGAGGTGCCTAGCACATCAGATGTGCCCGTGTTATCCGAGCTCCACCTCGGATGGAAGGCAGATGCAAGACTTGTCACAACTCGTTATGTGTTGCAATCTACAAATTTATAGTTAGCCTTCAATGAAGGCACATTACCATGTTTCAAAAAAGGAAACACATCTTCATGAGTGTAGCGAAGTTAGTGGCTGTCACATACATACATACGCAGTATACAGGGTGGTGCATGAACGATTTTCTGCCCTCACAACTTTGCAGGGGTAAGTGAAATGCATTAAACAATATCAATGCATCCTATGTATGAAAATGGGGGGCAGACATTGTATGCTATTTTTCGTGACCTCGAATTGACACTTCAAGGTCATCCCAGTTTCAAATTCTCTCAACTTCGAGGAGACGTAGCAAGTACAGTATACTTCACGAATTGTGAGATACCGATGTAAGATAGCATTAAATGACTCACAGTGTATAAGCAGAAATAATATATAGAGGACTGCACTTGCCAAATTTCCGCTCGGAGACAATGCACACAATTTGCAATTTCCATTCATGTATGAGAGCTGCAATAATTTTTATAATGTCGTTCGGGGATTGGATCAACTTCATTGTTTTCTCAGTACCTCCATGCATCACATTAACACTGCCACGGATATTACCTCTATATCCTACATTCATATTACTCAATTTAAAGAACAAATATATATTAAACTTAATAATACGTTGTGATTATTTCAAAAGATGTCTTACCACTAATGGGTATAAGCGGAAAAAGCAGCATTAGAATACAAATTTTTCGAACTATCCGAACAGAAGATACAATTGTTATATACTAGACTATTTCTGCATAATTGTAATAAAAATTACATACGACTGAAGTCACTGTTGCAAAGTAAATCTGTCATTTGTGAGCCGTTTTTGTTCTTTGTGCTACACATACGCCTCAGCATAACTTTCGTAATGCAACTTTGCAGGAAACTCTTCCTATTTATACTACTTCCTTTTTGATGCTATAGCCAATGAAACAATTTTGTACGAAAAGCTATCATTTAGTTGCGCATTATTGTCAATTTATTTTCCTTGTGAGGCGTAACGCAAACTTCTGATTCATAATACAATACCTAAAAGTTTCCTAGCCATTCATTTCAGCTGCATTCTATTTTTACCGACGTGCTGTCACGTATAGTCTGCAGTAAGTATATAGCAGCGTCATCGATGTGGTCGTACAAAGTTTACTTTATATCAAAATTTGATATCAATTTCCAATGCTACCAAATGGCGGTAAACGCAATACATTATTTCGTCAAACATTAATAACAAATATATAATCAATATTGAGTTTCGTTTTCACACTTTTATGAACTACACGTCGAAAACAATTTTGTCTGTTCTTCTCGTAACAAAAATTTATATACCATTATACTGTTTCAACACATGTCGCACCAATGTGCACAACCGTTATAATTTAAAATGAAGTTCATATCCATAATTTAGAATCCAATCTTTTAAAAATGTACAGCTTTTCTTTCATTTTTTAAAACAACTGAGCATTTAATTTCAGATCTTGCAATGAATTGCTCTCAGTGTTGCGTCGTTCTGTCGCTTTTCAACGCGGCGGTCCTAGCTCTCTTAGTCCAGGCTGGGTGAAGTCGCTAGGACTTCAGGAAAAGATTACGCAATACAATTATTTATTCTTGGATAGTTGGGGACGTTCCCCCTCGGTGGTGATAAAGATCTTGCGAGCTCGAACCGCCTGCTTCTCATAGCGGTGACTCGCAGTGTCTGGGCAAACCTAGAGGACTCTCCGGGCTTTCCTTGGAATGTAGGCTTGGAGATGTCGCGGGAGGAGGCAGGCTTTGCGATACAGCTTGATACAAGGCGCGTGGTGTCCTCAGAGGAAACTAGATTTGTGGCAGCCAGGGAGATGAGCTTCTCACGGCCCTTGATGTCTTCTGGCCTGTAACAGGAGAACCTAGAATTGTGAAGTCTGTGTAATAACTCAGTTGACCTCGGGTGTGTCATGACGTAACAACTTGTTTTGCAAGACACCTAATTATTTATTCAATTGTTATACAAATACACTTGTTGTGTAAGATGTCACATGGTATCATAGCGCTATAATAAAAGCAAACAACAACTGGGAATACAGGTCAGTTGCCCAGTGACAGAGCGAAACTGCACATGGTCATCCTTTCTTTCTAAACAAATATAAGTCCAGTTAACGCGACATTTTCGGCGACGAGGATCGAACATGGCTGCTTTCAACGCAGTCCCTCTACTTTCATTCGATGTCTCCGTGGACGTAGCAGCTTTGGCCCAGCAGTGGGAGCGGTGGCTCGTGAGGCTTGAAAATTACTTTATTGCAGCCGACATCTCAGACCCGAGAAGAAAGAAAGCCATGCTCCTGCATTATGCAGGCGACCAAGTGCATGATGTTTATACTACTCTAATCGCTGCGACCCTTCCCTGTGGAGAGGAGCCGAAGCCTGATCCCGGTCCTGCTGTTGATGTTTATGCGGACGCTGTCAAGCTCCTATCGGCCTACTTCAAGCCCAAGCGGAATGTCGACTTTGAGACATACTGCTTTCGGCAGTGCCACCAACAGGACAACGAAACCCTGGCACAATTCTGTACGCGCCTTCGAACATTAGCCGCAACCTGCGAATTTGGATGTTGATCGCGAAGTCAAAACACAAATAATCACCGCTACCCGCTATACGCAACTTAGAAGACGCGCTCGCCGGGAAGAAGGACTGACCCTCACTCGTCTGCTAGAAATTGGTCTGGCAATGGAAGCATTGGAGATCCAGGCCCTAAATATTGAAAACGCGGTGGCCGCCCCATCGAGGCCGGCTGAAGTGCTCAACCTGCGGACCTTGAAGAATCGCCCCGCCAACAAAGGCAAGAGACATCTACGCGTCCAAACAGTGCGACGTGCAGGAATTGTGGCCGCCAGTGGCCGCACAATGGGGGGAGGGGGCGAGAAAATTGTCCCGCGAAAGATGCCTGCTGCCGGCTCTGCTCTAACGTGGGGCACTTTGCTCTCGTCTGCTGGTCAACCTCGAGGAACGCACAGAAGACACAGCGACCACAGAAAAAGCAGCAAACAGCCTTTCTACAATACGCTCCTCCTGACCCATCTACTGATGATTACGTAGCGGTGTTGCGGTTTGAACGTCCCACTACAAGCCAACTGACTCCTGCTGTGACGATATATGTATACGGAGTCCCCGTCAAAACAGCGATTGACTCCGGTGCTACTATCAATATCATAGACGAGGCTACATACTGGCAAACACAGCCTCGTTGGCAACTACGCCCTACAAGTACCCGCGTGTTCCCGTACAGAAGCAAGACCCCGCTTCAGCTGCTGGGTAAATTCACAGCTCCACTACAATCAGACTATCTGTCAGCTAGCTTCCCGGCTACGTTCTACGTGACAAGAGGAAAAGCTGGCTGTCTACTTAGTTTTCGGACAGCGACCGACCTCAACTTGTTGCAAATCGTCCAGTCCGTAGGACCTCCTACTGATGTCAAGATGACCATTAAACACAAGCATCCAGCCCTGTGTCGAGGGGTGGGCCAGCTCAGGAATGTATTGATCCAGCTACACGTTCACCTAACAGTACCCCCTCTGGTCCAACATCACCGGCGCGTCCCTTTCCATCTAATACCCTGATCGCACATGCGCTAATTCCCATAAGCGTAGTTGACCGTAACTCAATACCCGTTAAGATAATGGAGAAGCTAATTGTAGCTGCGTTCACACAAAGTATCCTGTTCACAATTATGACGTCATGTTTGTGTGATTTTTACTGAGAATAAAATGGCTGACTCGTCAGATTTCGACGAATTTATTATGGTGTTTTGGGTATTATACAACATAATTTTCAAGTGGAAATGGAGCTTTTGTTAAAGGTACTACAATTATTAATGACCAATAAAGTTCTTAATTTTGAAGCAAGCTGCAGAAAGAGAACTATCGATTAGAGACGAGTGTCGAACTGTCAATTTCTTTCCTATCCCAAAATGCACTGCTGAACTCGCCAATCCAGTTTTGAAAACTCGGCTAAAATAGTTGCCAACTACCACTTAGTTGTCAATGACGTCATTGTGTGAGTTCACATATGCTGAAGCTTAACGACCTTTAACCACTTGGCTGGCAATTAAATGCCATGTGCGATCAGGGTATAAGAGATGCTGTCGCGAGTGAAGTGCAAAGACTTCTTGATGCCGAAGTCATCGAGAAAGCTGTCGGACCGACCTCTTGGGTATCTCCACTTACAGTTGTGCCCAAGAAGGGTGCCGGGGACCTGCGCCACTGCATGCGCATGAGGTGCCCAAACAAAGCCATCAGCAGAGAATGGCACATCATGCCAACGAGGGACGATGTTTTATACGCACTGAACGGAGCAACGGTCTTTAGTAAGCTGGATCTGAAAGATGGGTATCATCATCTCCTGTTGCATTCAGAGTCCAGAGTACTGACCACCTTCTCAACGCATGTTGGACTTTACCGTTTTAAGCGCCTCAACTTCGGCGAATGCTCTACTGCCGAAGTCTTTCAAGATGCAGTCCGACAAGTACTTGTTGGTCTCTCCAATGTGATCAATCTCAGTGATGACGTCTTCGTTTTCGACAGAAACCAAGAGGACCATGACCGCGCTCTGCACGCTGTCCTAAGGCGACTGCAGGACAATGGTCTTACACTAAATTTGCAGAAGTGCGAATTTTGAAAACCCGAAATTGCTTTCTTCGGAAACGTCTTCTCAGCATCCAGAGTTCGCCCAGATCCAGTAAAGATAAACACAATTCACAGTCTTCGAAGCCCAAGAAGTCTTGCTGAACTGCGCAGTGTTTTGGGAATGGTAACATACTGCGGAAGATTCGTCCGCAACCTGACACACTATGCGTACATACTCAGACAACTTCTAGTAGCCGATGCTGAATGGTACTGGACTGATGCACAGGAACAGGCGTTCACGTACCTCAAGTCTGCTCTACGAAGTGATGCTCTTCTTCACTCGTAGGATCTAAAGAAGAAGACTTTCCTAACCATTGACGCTGGCTCGATGGGTTTGGGTGTCGTTCTTTCCCAATGCAAAGCAGACGAACACCCACAACCGCTAGCGTATGCCAGCCGTGCACTCACCAATGTTGAACAACGATACTCTCAAATAGAAAGGGAGTTACTGGCAATTCATTGGACAGTCCAGCATTGTCATCTATACCTGCACGGTGCTACGTTCGCAGCATAAACAGACCACAATGTGACGGTTCCGACCTCATAGGTGTCTTCCCACCGAAAGGTTACGCCTGTAGCTACGTCTCGAAACACAGATCTCTTTTTAATAGAAAGCAAATATCGTTTCTGTTCACTAATAAAGAGTTATAACTGTTAATCGTACATCCGATCGTAATAATCCCCGTATATATAAGCAATCGGGCTCCATTGCGACTACGATGGACGCCATTCGTCGACAGAGCGCCTCAGTTGTTTCCCTATGTACAAGGATAGGACACCGTTGTGTACCGTTTTACTATAACGCTCACTCCGTCCGCCTATGGCGCTGTTATCGAACTTGTTTTGAATAGCGCACTATGCTGGGACCAAAAGGGACAAAGAAACTACATTCTTGTAGACGTCACTTATCCTTTTGGCCCCTCCCAGACCATTGTAATTTCTCATATAAATACAGGCTGGCTCGCTGAGTAAATTTAGTTGAGCAGTTGCCTTGTGCGGCACAGTAAGGCCCACAGAGCCTTGCAGGGATCCTTACAATTTTTATGTGCTTTGATAATCTGTTTAGTTCAAACTGCGCAATATTCTGGTTAATTAAAGCTATATAAAACACATCTCAGACTGTGTATTCTATAAGCTCGAAATCGTTTTCTTTACTTCACAACACCGGCCGCAGACATCTGTTCGCCAGGACCTCCGGAAGCAGACCGAGACCAGTGGAAGCAGCCCAGGACATCGCAGCCATCAGCGACGCAGCCTCCTGCAGGACCGTCCAGCACCTCGAGTCCACAACAAGCTGAGCAATGTGCCATATACCGCAGCCCTTGGGCATCGCAGTCTTCAAGCTTCTCTCCTCCCTGGACCTCAGCAACTGCGCAGACTACAAAAGAGTCTCCGGAAGGCCGTTGTACCAAGCTGTCCGAAACGTTCACTGCCTACCAGCAGCACCTCCGCAGCCAGTCTTCTAGATCGCCGCAGCCTGCTTCTTGTGCCGTGCAGCCACCGCAGGTCTCTGCTTCAGGGAGCGCCGTGCAGCCTGTCCGTTATCCCGTACACTCCACTTCTGAGGACAACCCACAATACGAGAATAAAAATATATTGCGCACATCAAGAAGTTACCTCAACTGGCCGACTTCACTCCAAGAGAGCCGGAACCGACGCAACAAGCCTTTTCTAGCAATACTGCGCAAAACAACTTCCTGACCATCTGCTTGAATCAAATGACGGCTCTTATAGCTACAACAGTATCGCTGTGATGTCCGACACGTCGCAGGCACCGCGAACTCTTCGGACTATTTGTCCCGCAAACCCAATACCCTTCATGCAGTGCAGCCCAGTGTGAGGAACCATACGGAGGAGTATGTCAATTTCCTAGTCCAGCCCAGTCTATTCACTGCGATTGGCATGGAAGAGGTCGCCCAAGCAACTGCAAAGGACCGAACTCTCTCCTCAGTGATCGAAGCCCTCCGCACCGGCCGCTGGACGAATGGAGATCCGAGCCTCTGCGCATACCGCCAACTGCAAGACGAGCTGTCGATTGCGGAAAACCCCACTCTCCTACTACGACAAAGACGCCTTGCCATCCTAGAAGAGTTGCAGAGAAAGATCATCCATCTAGCCCATGAAGGACATCTCGGGATGACCAAAACTAAACAGATGATTTGAGACAAAGTCTGGTTCACTTTGATGGACAAATTAGTGAACCAAGAAGTCGGTCAGTGTCTCTCCATGCATAATTAGAGATTTGATGCAAATATTTGCATTTTTTTTTAATTAGTTATTTTTGGGATTTCATGTAAAATTCGCATAATTCGAAAAATTCAATATACTGTGATTTCGGAAAATCGGTGTATTTTTCAATAATTTCAAAATGTCGGGTTTTTATATTGTTAGGATTAAATGCGAACTTTTCAATTTTTACGCGAATGTGGAAATTTTTTTAAAATTCGTGATTATTAGGATTTTATGCAAATTTTGTTAGTTTTTGATAATTTCATCGTTTTCATTTCCATTTTTGGAAATTTAAATGATTCAAAATTTTGGTGATTGCTTTTAAAGTTATTTCTAATGAACTAGTAATATCCCTAAGAATTTATATTTACCTGCACTTATTGTTACACGGAATATCGAATTAAAATTTGTTACACTTTTAAAAATCATAACATAGTTAATTTTAAAATATGAATCGGTAGATTTTATTTGAATACTGCGTGTCTTCCCACTTTTACGAATAACATACAGCTATATGTTCTAAAACACCTGCATAGGACTCTATACAAACAAACAAGCTCAATATTGCAAGAAATTGCCGCCAGGGCGGCGACCCTGTCCCTATTTGAGCTTTATCCGTTCAATATAAATTCTAATCTTTGAATTCCTGCAGCGTAAAGAGCAAAGAACTAATTATTTATGTTCCACAGAACTGTTGATTTAAAAATTTAACAAAAAAAAAA